>JAZGTI010001871.1:16922-40370 GCA_036877585.1 Botia kubotai | reverse complement strand
TTTATGCATTTGGCAGACGCTTTTATCCAAAGCGACTTACATTGCATTATACTACACATTGTTTCTGAGTATGTGCAATCCCTGGGATCGAACCCCTGACCTTGGCGTTGTTAACACCATGCTCTAACCACTGAGCTACAGGAAAACTGCTGAAAGCTTAGACTGCAGTGAACTTACAGGACATGAAGTTTAGTAGTAGATAATTGTTGATAGTACTAAGAGAGAAGCTCCAGTCTGAATCCACATGGATAATGACAATTTGAAAGTCGATGGATATCACACCATTAGATAATTACACTAATCTGCAACATTCTGGGCTATATTTAAGTAATAAGGCCTAAGGGACTTTGATATAGTGTAAATATAGTCTTTTAAAGTAAATATTTACTTATTTAAATATGAATATTTACTTTTTGGTGAATACTTACTTATTTACTTTATTCATTTAAATATAGTCACTTTAGTTGACCGTAGTCAGCTAAATTGAGTTGTTGGACACAATACAAATGACATGAACTTTAATTAAAATGTTATTTTATTAAGAAAAATCATCAAAAATGAAGTCATTTTTTCAACGTTAAAATACCCAAATATATGCTTTAGAAAGACCAACAACCTGCATGTGACCCAGATTAGATCAAAACAAAGCCCTCATTTTTTATTTAACATATTTTCAGAGTACCTCAAATGATTCAGCTAAGTAGTTCCCCTGTGCCTCTGTAACTGAAATGAAGTTGTATTTGCTCCCTCAGTTTCTCTGACACCTCTTTTCTCTCTCTCCTCCTCAGGTCCCCCATGACTGTGACAAGTCTGAGTTCATTACCGGTAGGCAAACAAAGATGCTGCGTTTCTAGTCGCTTTTCCACTCCCAGGTTCTCCCTAACTCCCTGACACGCGCAAACATCTTCCAGAGATGTCGGAAAAGCTGAAATCAACAAGGGATGTCAAGTTGATCCTACAGTATAAAAAATAATAATTCTACGATGTCAGTAGAAGGAAGTAATGTATGAATTTGTTACCCGAGTGCTCTACTATTGATATTTCGAATTCTCATTTGCTCCACGTATTAAAATGCTTAGTTACGCTGCTTAAGAGGAACCTATTAAGAATAACATAATTGTATTTTTAATATTTATACTAATATTTACTTCTTACATTACAAGCGTGTTCAATACAATGCTACTTCTTTTAACGTAACATAAATGTAACATCCAGAAATTTCACAGGTATTGGTAATGACTACCAGGTATTGGTAATGACTAACAATGACTACCAATACCGCTGGTAACTTTTTCAATGTGACAATGCTAAACCATCATCTAAACTATTTGCAAACCCTCCGGCTCAATTGCCCTGTCCACACACTCACACAAAATTGTCACCCTACTCCAGACAAACAACTGCACTCTAGAAAAACCTCATTTGTCTTGAAGAAAACAGCTACGGTATTTTCCTGAATAATAAAACAACCTCTAAAAACACACCACTGAGGAAGACAACAATGAATCAGTGCTTTAGATAGAAAACAGAAACAGCCAAAATTAAATCATAGAATGTAAAGATAATAAAAATACAATGAGGAGAAAAGACTAAAAAAGACTGATCCAAAACAAATATCAGAGAGATGGCAACACATCACACCCAGAAAAATAAGAGCCAGCAAACAGCTCCAAATACAGAGAAACAACAAAGAGTAGAAAGACAAGCAGGAGACATCGAGGCAAGGAGCCCATGAACCTGCTATGGACAGCAGAAGAGAGACAGATACACAGAGAGACAAAAGGAGTGGCGGTGCTCATTACAAGGAGCTGAAGGAGACATGGGCTGTGTGAGGGTAGACGGAGGTCTGGCTCCCCAGGGAGGACGCCACGCAAGAGACAGACGATCAAAATCCGCCCCCGACTGCGCAAACAGACAGACACTCTTCCAACATACTGCTATTTTGCTGTGTGTTTGATTAATGCCTACTGAGAGATGTGCTATAGCAGGGACCAGACGCTTCTCAACTGACAGACAAAAGAAAACGAACGAGAGAAAAGCAAACGAATAAAAAATAGAGAAAAAGTGACAGTCATAGTATTGTAGCTTCCATTTGGAGGAGAATTGTTGGTTTCAAGCGAAGGCGGGTAGTGTTTCATTTGTCCAAATGTGTTGCTTTTGTGAAAAAAGTGTTTGGAAACAGTGTTTAGCCTACGGGCAAGCGTGGGTTGGGGGGTGTCTAGACACTGCTGGCATCCTACTGTATTCTTCACCCACAAACCAATAAAGGCCAACTTAATAGACTAATCTTACAGCCACACTAAAAATTCAAAACCATACTGGCCTGATTCAGTCCCACAGTTTTTTTTTTTAAAGGCTATTTTCTTATTGCTGCTAGACTCTTTTGTTTGCCTTTTGCCCTTGATTCAGGGAAAAACACTTTAGTTTAAGGACACACTTTATATAAAGCTCTTCTATAAACTCACTTCTTAAATCTCACTTTTAAAGTCAACATGAAATCTAAACACTTCTCGTCTCACTGCGCAAGATTTATCCGCATACATTAATCTAAAGAAAACTTTGTCTTTATAATCTTCTAATCAAAATGTTCATGCGTATAGGTGGAACATAAAATTACCTTTCTTTTAACTTCCTTTTAAGTCACCTGGATCACGCAGGCATTAAAATGTTAACTAATAGCCAAATAGCTACTTGGGCATTGTTTTAAACTGTTGCAGGTAATACAGCCTTTCTAGAACAATTAATGCTGCAATGTAATGCCAAATAACAATTAAGAGTGGGCATTAATAGCACATATCAAAAGATTTAAAGAAGTAGTGCTGGGATACAGCAAGATGCAGGACCTCCCGGTCAAAAAGCCCCCTCAGTGGAGGGGGTTATATTCCACCCTCGACTGCACACATCCACTTTTCACAATCCAGTCAATTCCAGATGGAAAAAAAATCACGTCCCATCATTGAACATCCTGTTTCACTGGGAAATGTTTTATATTACGGGGTAAAAGGGTTTTATTATGACTTTAAACCTTTGACTTGTTCATTGTTTCTGATCTGTAATTATGCACGAAACAGCATTTTTAATCTATTTTTCATTGATTGAATGTCTTCTGCTGTCTATCGTAATGGTTTATCTCAAAGACAAGGGAGACAATACTGATTAAGCCTGCTCAAAGAACAGAATTCATTACCACTGTCTGCCATGAAGCTACTAAACCAAGTTTATGCGTGTGTGTGTGTTCTGGCAGCTGAGTCCACTCTCTATCTGGCATTACCCCTCTTTCTCCTTCACCCCTCCTTCTCTATTCAGTTTAAAACGATGAGCTCATGTTCACACGTTGGTCTCAAAGTGAGCTTATTGCTTCGCTCTTAATGCATTATCCGAGACTTTGACAGGAGGGTGAGCCCTGACTCACTACCCCAAGCAGGAGGCATTGTGAACTGGGTAACACAAAAAACATTGTCTCGGTTCACACTCCTGCTGCTGTAAAGTCAAGGTTTGTTAAGGGATCTAACCAGCTTTGGATTGGAGAAAAGACTTTACGATGGTAAACAAACAGCCAAAAGTTTGTGGGACAATTAAAGGATGTGATGTAAACAGAATATGACTGCAAGAAAGACTGAATATGCATTGAAATGATCGATTTAGATACGATTTAGACACTAGGACTTCAATTTAATTAAACTTATTATTAGTTAATTATCAACTATACACAGAAAGCCAAAAGGAAGCCTCTGTCCGATTATAACAACATTTTTAGGTTTAAATTTTCTAGATATTATCTTCATTTTTTTAATATCTAACATTAAATGTTAATTAACGTTTTTTAACATTGAAACATTTAACAGAACCTTTCAGGCCCCCTTTGTGTTAATTAGGACAAGTCTGAGGATGTCGTGCGAAACGTTCTGATTAATCAATGTCAGATTTCCATATCAGCAAAGCAACTGTGATGGAAAACAGATAGTTATGGATCTATCACAGTGCATCATTCATAAACACGCTTCTCAGGTTACAAAAACTTGCGAAACGAGTTTCGGTCAGTTTTATTTCAGGGAAATAGGTTGTGATGGGTAAGTACAGTCAAAAAAACTTACCTCCTCTGAGTATCCAGAGTGTGTTTAGAGTGCATGCTATGAGGACGGACAAAAGTAGGACAACGAGCATCTCTGCAGTGTGAACGACCTTACGGAGTGAGCTTACTTCAATCAAAATGCAGGACACAAGAGCAAAATGACTTCACAGTGCTGGTGTACATCCAAGTACATCTCATGCAGGCCAAAGAGGGGCTTAGGATGGGTATCTACAATGGGGTACATTGTGTACTATACACCAGTTAAACCATTCTTAAGGTATATTAAGTTTTTGATTAATGAGTATGAATGAGTATTACTCACAAGAATTCACATGCAAATCTCCTGTACTGTGGTTGTGTGGGAACTAATGCCGGCTCTCACTCACACACTGCTGAGCCATCAGAAATGATCCCTTCAGCTTCTTAGCAAGCCGCTGTTCTGGTCAGAATGTGGTCACAAGTTATTTAGCCGCTCAATAGCCACGATTATCATTTCCATTGTGCGAAAACACCGGCTAGTGCAAAGTATCAGTTGCACCTTCAGCCAAGATCCTACTGAGAGTTTTACGATTCATTTTATGAGGAATCTCTTGATCCAAGAATGCAATTAGACAGGTATTGTATTTATTGTTTCAAATCTGTTTTTATATATTTGTAATTGCACTGGAAATGATTTCTATTCCTTTGGTTCAAGTAATCCACACAACCCTGGCATTGTTTTGCACAGCTTTAAATTTTGCACAATACTGTTTACGCAAGAGATCTCGTTTTATAAAATAACAGAGAAACAAAGAAGGTCTGTTCCCATTATTCTAGTACGAAGACCACGCACAGAATTGAAATATATCAACTCAGCTGCTCAGAAGAACAAAATAAATCTATCCTGTCCATATTTGCATGAGATGAGAAAATACATTTGCAGGGTAGTAAAATCAAAATCACTGACTAACATCTGTAAGTGCTGAAATGACTTTATGTAAAACAACTAACAACTAACTAACTAACAAGGGCTATAGTGTAATATTTTGTCAACATTTCCCCAATTTAGTTTGAAATTCTGTGAATTTTAGTTAAATTTCTCATTGTGTCACCATCACCATGAGTATATTGTTTATTTCAATAGATTTTGTGAAGCACACAAAAGCATAAGATCTTCTACCACGTCCCCATCCAGACAACAGACATTTCCACTTTAGTAATAATAATAGATCTCAGTACATGAAATCACAGCATCTGTAAATCAAATATTGTGTAGAAAATGAATCCAGTACAAATAACACTAAAGACCACACAACAACATGTTTGATTATGGAAAGACTGATGCACTAACTAACCAGTGCACAGAGGCAACATGTCTGTTTTTTTCTAGTAACGGTTTACACAACTGCACTTTAGTCATCTCCTACCTGCCCAGCCTCAGTTGAAGCCTGTATCGATTCCTTGAGAATACACAGACGGACTCCATACCAACTCACCGAGCGCCTGCAGGCTAATGGCCTTCTGTTCTCATCACACTGTGCTGGTAGGATCCTGGAGCAAGCCATGACTGCTAGCTCCCAGCATACACTCCTAACAGCAGCCCTTCATCATCCTCCCTTCATCTGAACAACTGTGCAGTGTTCAGATATATCAAACCCTTTTTAACTACTTTAATCTGCTGAAGTGAAAGCTCTTATTATGGTCATGCCTTGCTGAATTTAAATTGTTTGCTTCAAAACTGGTAGACTTCCAAAAAACAGGATTTATAAAACACAAGTTTGGAAGAGAGTGGGAAGCAGAGGAGGGTATTTATTACCTGAGGTTTCTACGTGCTGAGAATTGCACCAGATGATTTTTACGCATGGGTGAGCATGAAGATCTACTCCATCACTCCATCATGAATGAATAAACTGACCCTTAGGGGCCATGTTTATATTGTGTTGCCAATGAAAACATTATCAACCGCACAGAACAGACTAAGGCTGTTCCATTTATTAATATTCAATTAGACTAAGAGGTTTGCAAAGGACAGTCTAAAGCACTGTTTTTTTGTAAATAAAGATGTATTTACAATTATATATAGTAAATATATACCCTAAACTAACCCTAAACATGGCCCTAAACTAAGAGGTTTGCAAAGGACAGTCTAAAGCATCTTTATTCTGTTTTTTTGTAAATAAAGATGTATTTACAATGATATATAGTAAATATATATAAAGGAATCATTTACTTGGAAGAAGGTATAAGCTGCTCATTGGTGCCAGTGGGTGACAATAGATGAACATAAAGTGGGTCACTTCACTAGACCAGTGTGATAAAAAAGTGAGTCCAAAAATACACCATTACCAGCTACACCACCCCCAAACTCACTCCCCAAAAACTGCACCTTCTCCATCACCTCCTCCCTTTCTTCTCCGATTCAATACAGCCCGCAGGTACACTCCCGTTGTCTGAAATCCTCGTCTACAAAAGCACTAGGGCATAAGAACAATTTAACACTCTAACCTGTCAGGAAAGGGGAGAAACCGAAAAATGAAGAGCCCGCTGACACCTTTTGGCTCCACACCTCCACAACTCATTTCCACCTGCAGACCAAAAGCCCCAATGTCCAACACCTCTATCTCCAGCCCATCAACACAAACAACAGAGCTGGAGAACTGAGCCCTGTTTTCCCAATGCTCAACAAACGGTGCAGTTGACCAATTATCTGTCTAAAAGCTATTTAAATTGACATGGTGATATGATCTAATCTAGCCCACAGGAGGCATTTAAAGGACAAGAACAGTTCATAATGGACTTTAGGCTAAGATACATAAACAACAGAATAAAATTGGACGAGCTGTCTTAAGTATATCTTATACAACAATAATCTTAACAATAATCTTAACAACACGGATTAATCAACGTATCTTTGTTACGTGCAAAACAGAATTCCTAAAAGAAAAGCAAGCCTGCAACAGCAGTGCAGATAACAGCGAAGAGCCAACACGACTTAATCAGCTTCCATCTTTCACAGTCGCTACTGTTTCACTTTCACTCATGATGAAATTTTAATGCTAAACTTGTGGGACAAGCTGCCTTACAAAGAAAAGAATTTCTTACGATTTTTCTAAAAAAAAATCATCCCCAAAAACGGGATAAATCATAAGGCAGTTGAAATGAATGTTCTGTTAACTGAATAAATACATGTTCAATAAATCGAAATTGATTTATAAAATTGAAATATAAATGTAATTCACAGAAGATGTTTTGAAGTTCACTTATTATGCTGGCCAAGGTTTTTTGCATATTTAAACACCCATTTCCACCCTGAAGGTTCCACTCTGAAACTTTAATCAAATGTGCCATTTAATGTACAGCCGTGCCTTTGAGACGTCTACCCAAATTATCTTTTTGCATGCAAGAAAGCACTGTTATTTAGTTAACAGGTTGTGGGTTTGCTGTTAGGTCCAGTATAGTTTACACTCCTTCAGCAACGTCTTTGCTAAGCCTTCATTATGCCACAGGTTCACAATACAGTTGGCAGTAGCCTCACAAACTGTTAAGGTCACATTGACCTGATGAGGGAGGTGGTTCAATCTTTACTTAAAACAGCCACAAAGACACACAATGATATATTGATTTTTTTTAATATAAAAATCATTTTTAATTTCTGACTGAATGAGCCATATTTGTCGCTATTGTAAAATGCTGATAAAAATACTTGGCACATAATTACTTATTCAGATTAATAATAATACCCAAAACATTGAATGTTTGATAGTCAGGGGCATATGGGAGAAAAAGGCATTTAACAGGCCCAGACCTCAGGAGACCACTCAGAAGCATTACAGAGATTTAGTCCCCTCTCAGCCTTTAACCTCTACCCATAAACACTACCAAATGTGGCTTTCCACTGCACTGCATCTCGCAGTGGGTAGCTGTATTGGGTCCAGTCCTTACGTGACTTACTGCCCAGACCACTTTAGATCATTAGGAGATGCATGGCTTAAAGCCATAATGACCTATTCATCAGCGACCAGTCCATACACTTGTACAAAATATAGACCTCAGAAAGTGACCGCATGTGTTTTGTTACTCTAGCTGTGCTCAAATTCAACTGATAGACACTGAGTGAATGCAGAAACAGGATATGAAGCTAAATGAGATGTTTCAGTAGGTATCACGACAAGCTTACGGTTTCATCTCAATGTCCGACTCTGGCAGACAGAAAGCCCTATGGTGGATTAACAGAGACAAAACCCCCACCGCACAGTTCAATGAACAGGCACAACACAGAGTTCCACACAACCACAAGCAGCCCACGGGCAAAAACACAGACATCTCCACAGACAAGCAGACAAAAGAGTGCAAAAACTGAGAAGTGTCTTAAAAACCACCAGAATAAAAACAAACGGTGCCTGGGCCACTTTCCATGCCTAACAATGCAAACACAGAAGTACAAACAGCTTCAACAGCAGCTCTCCTCCGGGCGCAATGCTGCTTCAACAGTGAAATGGCTTTCCAGTGAATGACACTTCAGTGCAATCCCGCACCGCTCCATTTCACAAGAGCCTTTTAAATATTATCCAGATTTCAGCAGGACATTGTCATTTCTCTTTTCATCATGTTTACCAACATCTCATCTTCCCCACTAAAAGCTCAGTGAGGTGCATTGTGTAGATAATGTTGCACTTATTCTATGACACCCAGTATATGGATTTATGAAATACGCCCTAATGCATATTTTGGCACTGTATTATATATCAAATTGCCCTCTATTGAGGCCATCGTCTCATATTTACAGTAGCAGAACGGTCTGTTTATTTGGGTTAACTGCAGCAGATTGACTTTCTCAATGCAGCTACGCTACACGCTCTAAATTGTTATAATATTACAGCCAAAAGACAGAAGCCCATACAGGAGGTGGGCGTGAAGAGAGCCAGGAATAAATTTGTTGATGGGCGTGATCATACTGCGTTAGGTGATGATGTGTTTATGTGTTCCTATATATAAGTGAGTGTTTGTTTTGTGTAAGGTGAGTCAGAGCCTGAATGCCTTGGACTGTTTTTGTCACACTGGGGGAAGGTATGCGCACGATAACCAACCCAAAACAGAGTTGAGTTTGGCCCCATGATGAGGGGGTGACAAACAAGGGCTGGTAAATTCATGCTTCACTGGTTAGAGTATATCTAGCACTGAACTCAAAACCAGATCAGACTCTGAAACACTTTATCAGTCCACATTCTTTCCCCTAATCTGAATTCATCTTAATTAAATCAGGCAACACAAACAATGGTTTGCACTAATTTTAAACATGTGGCATCGTGTCACGACTATTGACAGTTTCTGTAATTATTCAAACAGGAAAAGAGGCGCGACAGCTGCTAAGCAAATCATTTGAGAAATGAGTGACAGAAAAGCAGATGCGATAAATTGTAGCAGCCATTAGTGCAAAAATGCTGATTTCAGCTAATTCATTTAAAATTCCTTCCAGCGCACCACAATCTGTTATCAGCGAGAGCCACATATTACATTTGATAAGTAACCATTTTGTCAATAAACGTTAACTAATGCAATCCAACACCAGAGGTTTCTTGCCTTCTGCTTTACTGTTGATAAATCTGCTGACACATCACAGCAACAAGCAAAAGCAGAGCAAGGAAGCAAATTGGATGAATTGTGACCAATTTAATACATTAATAAAGCAATCTGACCTTTTAGTTCATGAAAGTAAAACAAATGGGATAAGAGTAAACACACACAAATAACCAGAAAAT
Source organism: Botia kubotai (assembly GCA_036877585.1). Taxonomy (NCBI): domain Eukaryota; kingdom Metazoa; phylum Chordata; class Actinopteri; order Cypriniformes; family Botiidae; genus Botia; species Botia kubotai. Next base: position 30,560 of record JAZGTI010001871.1, on the reverse strand, counting down.
TTGAAACTCCTTTCATAGGTTTTTCATAAGTCTTTCATAGGTCTCCTTTGAAACTCCTTTCATAGATCTTAGGAAATATTTCTAAAAGTCAATCGAGGTAACTTTTATCCTTACCTGGAGGCCTCGTCGCCTTAATATACTAGAGTCGTCCATTGTATTGTCTCGTATCTGAATGCCGACTTCAGTTAAGTTGTTAAGTCCTGGACCCAAGGATCACCAGAATTCCATGTGAGGAAAGAGATGGGCGAACTACAGATTTGGGTTTTAGTGCTGAAAACTCCCTCCTTGCTGATGTCATACCCATTCACTGCATTTGCAGAAGATAACAGATGTGATCATCCTACAAGATTAGCCAATGACTGTCCCACATTACAACAGTCTTGCGGGCAACTAATGGTGCCAAAATCACTGCACAAATGAAACCAATACCGTCTGTGTAATGGCAGTATAAATTTTCAACATGGATTCCAGGAACTGAAAAATTTGAGAAACACAGTTCACCACGAAGGCACAGAACGAGTCACCACTAACATCTAAACAATGTTTTTCACCCTGGGCTTGAGGAAGCAGAACGGAGTTCTTTTCCTGTGCCTCTCCTTCACCTCGCTCGGACACTCTCTATCTCCGGAGATTCCCAGATATCTTCATTTCTATGGAAACCACAGCCTCTGTATAACTGGTGGGCAGTTAATGATAAATATGGCACCACGGGGGACAAAAATAGAAAATTCTCAGACCAGCGCGGTCCTCTGGAGATGCGGAATCCGTCTACAGCGCATGGCTCCTTGATGCTTTTTGCCACAGACACGTTAAATTGACTAGGTGAAGTTAAGTGCAGGCATGCACAGGAAGCCGAGCATCCATCAGGTTAATCCAACTAAACAAGTTATTTATCACTTGCCATAGAGAGGCTAAGTGAAAAGACAACCCGGGGAAAGAAGGAAGGGAAGCAGGCAGAGAATATTTTCAGCCTACACTCTTGAGATTATCTGGAAACAGTCAGCAGCAGCAGCAGGACAGCGCAGGCAGTAGCTGCCCACTGACAGCACTAGGCAAACAACAACTCCTGTCAGAGTCGCATGGCTGGATTCCATTTCCCTCAGCCCGAGGAGGCCTCCGTCTCTCATTCGCCAGGCAGGCGACAAAAGCCGTGCTGGCAAAGGCGTCTTTTCAATGGCAGGTGCAAACAGAAGCTGCACTCACGCTGACTGCTTGTCTGCTTTTTCTTAGCATATCTTCCTCTTCTTTATTCAGCTTTCCGAGCTCAGCTAGATAAACTGAACCCTGGCCAAGACTGGTCTCTAAAAACGTCTGGAATCAAGAATAAAACATACAATCCATGTAGGAGAATGAAACAGAGAGAGTGTCACTCATAATCTCCCCATCAATTCCCCTGTCAGAGCGTTTGAAGCGGTCCGCTGTTTGTGAATGGGCTGTCAGCTGAAGAGGAGCCGTTACGACAGACCCACGATCCAATCACATTCAGTCTTGTCTTTAAAATGATCCGTTTCCTGTCTTCGATCAGCACACAGTCAGCATAAGCAGCTGATCAAATGTATAAATACATTCAAATATATTGACAAAAATAGCTGTATTGCTTCTGAAAGCCTTCTGTCTCTTCTGTTTCTCTTACGCTCTCCCTTTTCATTCCTTATAAGCTCCTCTCCTCCTCCTCTCCCCAGCGCCTCACTGCTGAATGCTGCTTTATCTGTCCTATCAGCCAGCAACACATCCAGCCAGCCAATCAGACGCACGCAGGCTCAGAGCTATTTGCATAATATGAATGGGGGAGCCAAAAGGCTCCACCCCTTCACTCGTTTCTCTGCCATTCTGTCCGATTTACACCAAAAACATGAAAAATACACATCCACACAAGCAGAGTACGTCCATTCTTACTATTCTATAATACTGCAACAAGCACAAAGGTAATTTACAAACATATTGTTGTGCTATTCTTTACGCCTGTCCTTGCTGTTTATACAAGGCGTATGTGTTTTGTGAAAGGAAAATAAGTGAGCCTAATATCGGTGTATGCGGTAATGACAGTTTAATGAGATTTCTTTTGGTAGTGATGCATTAGCAGCGGCTGTGTTCATCTCAAGGGAGACCACAAACAAAAGCAAGAGGGATTATCGTCTATAGTCAGAACATTGCCATTGCTATACGGCACAAATACGCGCATGCACGCACACACACACACACACACACACAAATATATACACATGTATATATCCACATACCAAAAATATGTGTGGAAGAAACTGCATGAGATGGGGGTTAAAGTGAAAAAAGATAAATTAGAGAGAAAGAAAAAGAAGCTATTATGTGCAAAATTATATCAAATAAACAATTCAAACAAGCAAGATTAACCAGTCAGTGGGACCCCATGAAACGTTTTACAAACACTTACACTCAGGGGTCAGTTGTTAAGTCATGGACCAGACAGCTAACATAACCCACTGACACTAGTCTTATTAAGAACCGATGTCTGAAAATAGGGCGCTATCTCACGCAGTTTCCCAGTAGCTGATATTTTGCCAGTTAGCCAAGGTGTGAGAACGAGACATCTGCTATTGAAGGCAGCCTTATAAACATCTTCAGGAACGTCTAATATGAAACGCAATTGAAACGCAAAGTATTTCTAGCTAATGCTAGCATAACTAACACTGCCAATTTATGCATCTAACCAACGGTAGAAATATTTCATAAACATTTTAAAGAGCCACTTAATCAAGCCACTTAACCAGAGACAACATGTTTCCAGTTTCCAAAAGTAGAGCGAGAACACAAAAATAAAGGAAGAAAACATATGCCGCCTACACAAAGTTTATAATTAGTATGAACATGATCGTTTGTTTATTACTAGTGGATGTTCCATGACGTCGACATATTACGGAAGACTGAAGACTCAAATCACACCTTAGTTAGCCCATCACTGGGACAAGTGGGGATTCAAATGAATTATATGCTGTAAATATTCATGACTAATGAATCTGCCTTATCCCGACATCTTGTGAGGCCTCAGATGACTGTATCACATTACCAATGCGAGTCTGGCAGAGTTACCCTCGATGACCCGGCACTTGGGGAGGTGCTGACGCATGACAAAATTCTCAGACTTTCCATGAAATGAGATAGCCCTGACCTAGCACACACACCACAGTCACCTCTCCTGTTTCAAACAAGACACGATCTCCCACAAATCACAAAAGCAGAAAGGCTTATTGATCTATGCGTGATTTGAGAGAAACAGACAGCACACGCACTGTTATTGATTTGAAGAGGCTATGAGGCAGAGTAATGGTCTGGACTCTTAAGGTTGCATGCTGAGGCATGAGCGTCAGATACGGTTCAAAACGAGCAAAACATGAAAAGCGATATTTAGAAAATATGAAGCTACGGTTAATAAAGCTATAAACAGAACAGAGCAATACAGGTTCATTCAAGGTAAGAAATTCGCTATGTAGTAAACATACCGCATTAGAATGACAAAATTATCATTCCACTACATATCCTCACACTTTAAATATAACACATGCCAGCATGCAGTGGAACGTATTTTATATTGAGCACATCTCTGGGGTAATTAAGCCACACGGCAGGTCTCTGTTTCACACTTTCACAAGAGAGTGCGGTTATTCGTTGAGTTAAAAAGTGATGTCCTTGCACCATTTGCTAAGAATGTAATGAGGGAGTCAGAGAGGGCTAAAAGCAAACCTGACAGCAGAAATGGATGCCATTAATCTGGCGAACCGTTATAAATATGCGATAAATAACAAACAAAAACATTTAGGCCTACCCCGGGGAATGAGGCAAGTGAAAATTAATTCGATGCAACATCTAGCAAGAGGAACGTATTTCTGTAAAAATCAAACCTCATCTTTTTCCGGAGTGGCCACAGTTATAATGTGTGTGCCTGTCATGAACTAATTAAGAGAAATGTGAAAAGTTTTAAAACTGCATTTGAAGTCACTAGATAATACATATAGAGAATATATAAACGTAGTTTCAAAACCGACTAGTCGATGGGCTGTCTGAGGAAATTCTGAGGAAGTTCTATATAATTACGCTAATTTATGGTCACATCCATCGCACAACTTCTTAGAGATTAATTTGTTTGTTTTTTTAAACACAAAACTAAATTACAGTGCACTGAATCATAGAACTTGAAATTTTACTTAGGGCGTTTCTCAATACCAAGTTCGCAAAGTCTGGACTTGCGTTCTTGCAAGTTCGAACTTGGCAAGTTCGACTCGTGAGTCTGAACTCCCGAGAACAGCGCCATTACGAAATGTCCGTTGGCGCGAACTGAATTCTGGGTTATGGGCTTTATCAAGTCCACACAAGTCACCTTCTGATGCATCCTCGATAAAAGGGGCGGAGCAAGAACACATCCGGGGATTTTAACTGTACTTGGCTAGATGTGAACTCTGAATTGGAACGGTACTTGGGCGACGACTGATGACGTTTCACAAGTCCACAAGAACACAAGTACAGACAAGAACGCATATTGAGAAACGGCTTTAATGTCAAGATGTTGAAATGAAACCAGACTTCTGATGCCCTGTAAGCAGACTCATAGTAACGAAGGGCCATTAAAGGGAGACTCTTAATTGAAAGCTGATGGAATAGTGTTATCTAAATATCAGACAGAAAATTCATGCCTGAAAGTAGCCGTGGAGAGCAGGCACAGGCGTCCAAGAAACAGCCTCGTCAGGGGCCAATAATAATGAAGTGCTGAGCAAGCCTCGGGCCACAAAAGCAGAGCTGGTTTATAAAGGCACAAGATGTCTCTTGGAGACTTTTCTTGAAGTTTTGTGAATCTGAGTGTGTGTGAAGAACTGGTGGATGATCTAGTAAATTTGATTCCTAAAAATCTACTTGAAAAGTCTTGAAAAGTGCTGAAACTTGCAAGGCATGTTATGAACTATTGCAAGGCATGTTATGATGCTATTGAACACGAATTTGATCAACTTTCCTATAACCATACACAACAATGTTGATGAAGATTATATTTTTATATTAAAATATCACATTTATGTCACTTTTATAAAATCACTTTATTGAATCACTTTTAATAACTTTCATTGTTTCATTTCACTAATAGAAATGAAACAATGCGTCAATTTAGTTCTGATTGATTTTTTCCTAAAAATACATGTTCTCCTTTCATCTGATGCCTAACTAGTCCATGTTACTGAACAGGGATTAAACAAACAAACAAGTTTCTCGAATCAGATATGCCAGTTCCACAATGATGCAAGCATTCTCAACAGCCACAGAGAACATCAAGATAAGAGCTCCAGTGATAAACCATGTTTTACTCTTGTCTTATTTCAACTGAAAGACTCGTCATTCAACTCAACAGTTGTTGGTCCCCTCCCTCAGGCCAGCTGCAGGAAGCAGGACAGAGGTAAAAAAAAGCCACCATGAAGAGCTCAGAGATGACTTTCTGTTGCCAAAACAGGAAGGAGCTATTGACAGACAGCTACTGACGGTACAACACAGAGTTGTCTGACGTTTTAATGAAGTTTTTCGTCAAGCATCAATGCGAATAGGGTGAACCGAGGGTAGACAGACATAATCACATACAATAACAATTTTTAAGACTTTTTGGCTTTTCTGGTATGGTTTAAAGGATTACTTCATCCAATGGGGGAAAGCCGAGTTGAAGCATCTGTAATCATACCTCAAAAACATTTTACAAAAAGCTCTGGACTAACAGGTAAGATAAGAATACACATCCGAATTGTTTGGCAGTACAGTCAGTTTCCTAACGGCACGGCCAGACCGCACCATCAGCACATGCACAATAATGAAAGCTCGGCCTACTTTTTTTTATCTTGCGAGACACATTTTTTTTCACTGAAACATTGTCATAAGGGGAGATATTAACTTATTCCTAAGAAGTCCTGGGGTAGCGTACTCCCTTCATCAAAAACCCATTAAGCAGCAAATAAACCATAAGTCAATTTAACAACAAACCAACAAACAAAAACATGTATCGGAAAAAAGCAAATGAGAACAAATGATAATGTATAAAATTACAACAATGGTTCCAGTCCTTAAACCTGATTGGACAAGAGCAGCTCCCAAGTGCTGATTATAGGACCAGAACAGCACAAAGACACTGCAAAAGTGACCAATGAAACACTAATATGAAAAGTTATTGATTTCAACAGACATGTCACAGCAGACACAGGTCATTAGGAACGCTCAGTTGCACTCTCTCTCTCTCTCTCTCTCTCTCTCGCATTTTCTCTCACACATGTACTACCTCCTTATTCATGCAGAACTGTGACATATAATAACAAACTTTAGCTGCCTAGTCATCTACATTAAAAGAATCATGAGGGACTTGTCTAAGAGCCCGTAGTGATTTTTTTGGAGGACAAACCACACAGACCCTGTAACATCTGCTGGAGTCACACTAAGGTTAAAAGGTTAAAAGCACAGTGTTTTGATCGAAAATCTCTATACACTCAGGAAGTGTGGCGAGGTTTCAGCGACTTGCATCATTTCCTCAATCTTGTACATTTGTACCCATTGAAAAATGCAGCGGTATTACTTTTCCCAGCACCACACTGAGATATATATCACTAGCTAAGCAAATTCTACAAGGGTGTTCTTGGGTTTGGGAAGCAGCCAGCAAGACTATCGATAGAAGATTCATCCACCAACTTGCTCATCCACTTGAACGTGCTCATCAATCATTGCTCGTAACAGAAAGCCTTTGTATCTTTGCTGACTGCAGTTCATGAACGCAGGGTGGACAGTGGCTCGCGGTTTGTTAGCGATAAATCAGCTTGGCTGCCCTGAGTGACTGCTTCCACCCAGCACTGCTGTCAAATAGGTGTGGAGAGTAGATTAAGTTTAAGCAGCAGACATTTTTTTTCAAGCCATATGCTACGCTGACAGCAAGGAACAATGGCTGCTGTCTTTCCCTCTTTTAACCTATACTACAGACTGAAACACTAAACAGGATTAAGGACGCAGATCTGACTGATATAGTTGTACACATCGCTTAAGAGTTGGATTATCCATGAAATCAATCTTTAGGGCTATTGACAGTAAAATATTTAATCCAGTGTCATTCCTGAATGTGGCTGTCTTGCATCTTATGAAACACACAACACAAACACTCCTCTTCATTAGTCCAGTCAAAGGGTTTGTCACTGCTTATCAACATTTTAACTGTTCCTGAGCACATCATGTGGACATTTCTGTGACTGTTCAAAGTGCATAAATAATAAATGAGGTAAGCTCTGGGGAAATTTACTGGTTGGTTGCTACACATACTAGCATCAGTATTTGTTTCATACCATTATTTGTAAGCAGGGTTTAATACCCCAAGTGTTAACCTGCCTTAACCAAGTATAACCCTTAATCACAATCAATAATAATTATAATCCCTTATAAAACTAAAACAAGTGCTTTACCCGAAGGTTACACGTTGCCATAACCCAGTTTAAAAAGATGTCCACCCCAGTTTATGCGCAATGTGAAAACCATTTCTGTGCACAATGGTAAATAAGCATTGTTATGCTTATCTGAAATAATAATACGACATTAAGGCTAAAACGTTTACTCAAAGCCAGCACCTACATGGCTGAGCTCTTAGGCTGAGGGAAAGCACAAGACTTTTTGTACCCTCAGCCAGTCTCTCAGCTGAAGAGCTCTGTGTCTCAGGTGAATGACCTGAGAGAGGCAGCAGAATGTACAACACCAAATTAATGACTGGAGGACTGAAAACCTCGCTTGCAGGAAAATGTATCCACATTATTTATAGCAGAAGAGAAAATGCAATAACTATTAATGGCATAGAGTGTGAACCACAGGCAGCTAGCCCGACACTGATGGATTGGCAAAGTATAAAAAAAAATAAGTTAGTAGCATTTTATATATGCTGTATATACTTTTACATTTACTGTATATACGTTGTACGTCATATGTACGTATGTATATATGACGTAATTTAATCTGAGAGGACAGAACAATCAATACAGCTCAAATGACCATGTGTGACGGGTCAAGACCACAGAAAGGAAAAAAAGGAGGAGAAACACAATACATCATATCAGATGTACAAACAATAGTGAGTCTACAAAGAAATCAATACACTATACCAAAAGTCTTCCTAGGTATAAATTCTCAAATAAGAAAACTAAATAAAATGGGAAAAAAAATGCAATAAAGTGGATCATAATGAATCTATTAAATCTGATTCTCTTTATCAGCCCAGGACAGTCCGTGACAAAAACATTTCACAAGAGATTATTTTGGCTCCAACTTTAATGAACATTTGAAGGCAATAAAGACGCCCTGGGATACAATCTGTTGAACACAACTGCTATTTGTGTATGAGCAAAAATGTATCAACAAAAAAACGTGTGTGTGTGTGTATGTGTGTGTGTGTGTGTTGGTTGGGGTCTGTCATCCTTATGATAAACAGCATGGCTTTTAATTCAAGCACCATCAAGACAGACAACTAGTACTGTACGAGTGAATCACTAAGCTGTCGTATTGTCATTTTATTGGATGCTTAATAGCGTTCCCTTAATTAAAACTCATCAATTAAGTGAGGTGTACCTCCACCTTACAGATAAATCACAGTGCAAACAAAACCTCCCACGCGTGCAGTGCTTATGCAATAACAGAGCAAACTCACAACTAAATCTGTAAACATTCTTTAAGAAATGAAAAACTCTACACACCCGAGTTGCTTTACCTGAAAGGCAAAATAAAACACACGTTGTTAGCATCACAAAAACATCACAAAATTACAGATTATTTCCTGAATATATATATATATACTGTATATAGCAGCCAGGCTTGGGCAGTGAAAAAGAGACTCTGGTCTCTTTTATCATGTCTCATTATAGAAGATGAAGCAACACAACCAGCGCTGTCATTTTGACGTATTTCTCTTCGCTTCGCAGCTCTCCGGAGAAAAGCTCCAGACGCTCTTTTATTCTTTACGGTGACATTAAATTTCTGTTTCAATGTAGCACTTTTCCTACAGCAGAAAACCCTAATAACAGAATTACACTGGTGCACAGGCGACTGCAAGGATGTAAATGAAAGACTGGAGTTTGTTGTTTCACCGTCTGCTTGTTCTTTGTTATACATTGGGCTTGTAAATGGTGTGAAAACTCAGCACTCAAAGTGCGAGACTCCACACCCCTGGGCTCTGTAATACCGGCACTTAATTTGACTAAACTTTCCATGAGGCTATAGTACCACTAACCAACAGAAGATCTGCCTCCATGCAGTCAAATGACAACAGCAGTTACTAAAATGTGATTCAGATCAACTTCAATGGCTTTGTTTATTATCTAGACTACACACACAGTTTTCAAGCTTATTTACACACTGTCCTACACTGACATGCAGACAGACACGACTAGCTGCACTATTGACAGACAGTCTGAAGCTACAAGCAGGTTAATTAAAAGGGAGACAAGAGCTCCACCCTGATTGATCCAGACTCGACTGGATCAATGGTTGTACAAACTCAATAACTGTTTTTTCAGGCTCATCACATTCTGAGATCTTCTGAGCAAATGGGAAGAGCTGGACACTAGCTCTGTTTATTTAAACCCATATTTAAATCTGAGCTTCAAAAACCACAATGTAAAATTAATGAGGGCATCTAAGCTCACATAAAAAAGAACAGGGCCGGCACTACATGAACAGGCCATAAAGTTCTCTTTAAAAAGTATTCAACTCACAGCAATATTATATATGTACAATGCAGTCCGAAAATGAAAAAAAAGGATCTAAATTTATATTTCACTTATAACTTCACTTTCCTATCATTGTAAATATATATGCAAGATCAAATTAAATAAATTAGTTAATTCTTAAAATGCATTCTTATTTTTTGAAATCTTTAATGGTATACATCCCCTGACAGTGTTTGAAAACAATAATGTGGGCATTTAGAAAAAAATGTTGCCCTTTCTTAACTGTAACTGTGCATGTATGTATATGTATACAGACTGATGTCTTTAACGCCTGTATACATGTCCTGTAATGTCTGATACAGTCAACACGAAATTAGATTAGATTCTGTAGCGCTCAAACCACGTACGTCTCTGTGTGTCCCCATGTTTACCCAGCTAATTTACAGACGTTTCCAGTTACCGTGCAACAGTCCTGGGAATAAATATCCACTTCTGTTTGATGCTAGCGGAAACTAAAGCTATGTAAATGTAGACCTTGACTTTAATTCAAGACTGGATACAGCCAGACACTCGGTGGATTCAATCTGTTTAAATAAATAAAGAAATCGTCCACAGCCCTCAAAACAAGTCAAATCTTGCAATTGATTGTAACCGAGAGTGACACAAGGGGTACAGGAGAAAATCAAATGGAAATGTGAATCAATTCACGAAGAGACAACACTCATAACAGACCCGACGGTTTCCGTGGCAACCTCACGTGGCTTTTATCCATGACGGTGTTGGCTGAAGAAATGAATCTGATCTATGAGTGAAATGGCATTCAGGTAGAGCTGACCTCATATAAGCACCCGAGTTCGCAGCACTGCCAGCCAAAGATAAATGACAAGCAGGACAATGTGCATGTGAGTTGAGCTGATTTTGTGGTAACTGATATGAATAGAATTTTATACAATCATTAAAGAGCAACAAAGATGAAGTGCTTATAATTAGAAACATCTCAGTTTGGATGATTGTTCATTAACCTATAAATCAACCATGTCAAGCTCCACTTACTCTCTTCCTCATTCTGCTGCTCATGGTAGAAGTTCACCAACACAAGATCATCACATCTTCATTGCCCCTCGTACCAACCTTCCTAATGCCCACATTTACACAGAAGTCATGATAAAGCCATCCACCCTTGGTCAAGACACTGCAATTAACACCCTCTTGTCATGGGATACACCCCATATTAAGGGGGCAAGTCCACATTCTGCTATGGTTGAATGATGTAAATCTGACCATTTCTACTAACTTAACTAACTCTACACCCACTATTCCACTAGTACAGGCATCTTAACATTTTGACTACTTTGACTACTTAACTACTCTGAATGAATTGGCACAAACGCAAAGTTTGCCATGAACACAAATATTCAAAACAGCGTCAATAACAACGACAATAAAAATGCATAAGAACTGAAATACAAAGCGGTTCATACATACACAGAAAATAACTCACCCAGCCAACAGCTACACCAGCCCAGTCAAGCTAAAGCGTCCGACGCACTCAATCGTTTACCAACAGCTGCGTTTTGTGCGTGAAAACCTCCTTTAAAGGCGAAGAGTTTATTTAATGCATGCTAATAGATATTTACGCATTTAAAGCAGCTGCATACTTGCATACTTTGAAACCATACCACCAAGCCCGTTCTCCTCTACAAGAAGGTGCCCACACACAGACCAGTATTGCGCACAGTAATACACATTGAACAAGTAGTAAACCCACAAACCGTACACAGATCCTTGAACAGATGGGCTGTGAGTGTCTGTATGAAATGAGATCAGCAGGTGAGCTGAAAGAGGAATCGGTTCTTGCCTTAAAGCAAAGATACAGTCCTGACAGCAATTAAACACCATCCCTGAGCACCCAGCTAATGCATTTTAAATCAAGCTCTCAAAAAACATGCAGCGCCATCGTAAAATGCACCAACACTTTACATAACGCTTAAATTAATTGAACCGAGCACTAATTAAACCTCATACACTAAATACAGGAATACAAAATAAAAAGGCTGTAAACAAGAAAAATAGAAATAGAATAGCGCCATAGAAAAATATATGCTAACAAAACTAGAGAGTGGAAGTGAGGGAACATGTATACACGCAGACTCCAGCAAGACAAAGACTCATAGCATTTAAAACTCTTGAGAGAAATTATATTTCTATCTCAAACTAATTTCAAAACTGACAAAATAAGAACCCCAGACTCAACACCTCTGAGGAGGCGTGTATGATATTAAGGCTGGTGTATGATCAAAGCCTCATTATAACTGTCAAAGCATCAACCTGAAGATGTGGAGAAAGATGCGGCAGACGATGGAGGTGTCAGTGAGAAATGAAGGTGCGAGGAAGAGACACTTTTTATAACGCAAGACCATCAACCGTCTCTAACCAATCAGTAACGGTAACATCTGGATCTGAACAACTCTTAACGCTAAGTGCTAAACTTCAAAACATACTTGATCTGCACTTGTTCATACTACAAAGATGAATTATGCCTCAAATCTCGCCATTTGTTAGGGAGAGATATGCTATCGTATTTCCAAGCTATCAAATCCACAGTTTTAAATTCATGGCAGGAACTTTTGCGCAGACAAGCGCCACTTCAGAAAACCCAAAAAAATCTAGTTAAAATTGAAGTGTGTAATTTCTGCACAAGTGCCATCAAACAGAAAACTGTGTTTTTTAAAACACTGCCATTGGTGAGAAAGACAGATCGATCCAAACTTTTGCGCTTTCGTTGACCCAATGTTGCTATGTCAAACTGGTCTGGATGCTCAAACAAACAAAGCAATGTTTTGTAGCAACACAGACGGTCTGTGTTTACACTTTCTGAGGAAAATCAGCTTGCAAAAGGCCCATTTATAATTGTTTCTGTATGAAAGCTAAAAGCAGGGACAGGATAAAGTATTTTAATACTGAAAAATGAAACACTGTCGTGTGAAAACTACATTATCTTTTAAATTTTTCCTTAGTTCAATGTCTTATGCGTACCTGTCAGTATCAGAGTGTCAGTATCGCTCAAGCAGGCTAAGGACCAAAGAGCATCAAACCGAATCTGAACATTTTTAATTAAAAGCACCTGCAGAAAACATAAATCCAACTTCACTGTAAAAGTCACTTAACTTCAAAACAGAGAGAGAGGAAAAAGTTTCCTTTAGGAACGTGTCTCTCATAAGTCTTCCCCCCGTGCTATAGCTCACAGTCCATGAGGAATAGATGTGGGAATAAATGAAATAAGAACAAAAGAGGCGGCAAAAGCAAAACGAAAACCTCGTCAGCCAATTATTTCTGGGAAATGAGTTGCCAGAAGCAAAGAGCAATGTTGTGCTGTGTTTATTGACTCTGTGCTCCAAATGTGCACTGATCTCAGGCAGAAGTCTTTAATTTTTCATATGCATCTTAATTGCTATCTGGACTCAGTCAAGCAAAATCTCACCGTGGGGAGAGAGAGAAAAGCAAAATGGCTTTGTAAGTCCTGCAGAGACCAGGGTAATTAACTACATTTGGATCAGCTTAATTGAAAGAAACAATAGCCTGTATAGCTAGCCGGCACCAATCTTACGTCTTTAAATTCAACAAAATAAGTGTAAATGGTCATAACAGACATAAACTGGTCATAAAAAGCCTGTGTTTGCAGAGCTGGAATATTAATGGTATTCAGAACCGGCTCATAATTACGAGGTCCTCGGCGGTCATTTCGGCAAAAGAACTCGTCGTATTCTGCCCAATTAAAGTTTGAATCCCGCCTCTGCGTGAGTTTCAAAAGGTCACAGCTTTGACAAATGAGGACGAGAACAAGTTCTGCAATTTAGTACGAAAAAAAACAAAAAGGAGACGGTGATGACAGCAGAGACAGTGAGGGGAAAATGAAGAGGAGGTAAGAAATGAAGCACGTTTTTGACACCAA
>JAZGTI010001871.1:0-16872 GCA_036877585.1 Botia kubotai | reverse complement strand
AATCCTTTGTAGAAGTCTGTGGCAGTTTGTGCAGCAAGTAGATTCCAGAAGAGGCATTTTCTTTCTGTTGAAAGTAGGCAGCTGTGTTTTCCCGTTTTCGGAATGTAAGCTGCTGGCAGTGGGAGGCAAAAAGTCTCCTTTTTCGTAATGTTTGTATCAAAAATGTGTTGTCTGAGCACTGTGCTGATCTGCTGAAGTTAAAATCTTAGAAAAATCTGAGAAAAGTTCATAAACAGGGAGAAAAGCGCGGAGCAGTAAGCAAGCGCGTCCGAACAGTAGCAAAGCGTAAGCAGGTGCACCGATTACACTAATTAGGGATACTCAGAATGAACTACAACAAATTTGGACCATTTGAATAAATGGACATGAATTTGAAATCTTTGTCATTGCATGTGAAGGCTCGTACCTCTCTCAGTGGTATATGAGAGGGTAATGTATTCAGACTTCCTGCTAAAACAGTATGTACATCTGAGTCTATATGACATTTAGTCAATTAACATAATTGATAGATGATAGGTATCATATTAAGCAAGATATGCCATTTCAGCTTACATGGAGATGGCACTTAGAAAGAAGACACAATGTTATAGGACAGGGGTATAAGGGATTTACAGTAATATCATAAATATCTGAACATTGCATATTGAAAGAGATTGAGAGACAAAAAATAGGGAAATAGCAGAGTCTTTAGGACTGTAGTAAGATAATTATGCTAAAAGCAATATTAACACTTTACAAAACCCTAAGCAAAGTTAAATGGCAGCAGTCTGCCAATAAGCAAGCCAACAGGGCTACAGTGGCAAGGAACCAAAACTCAAAAAAATAAGATCTGCGTAAATATCTGTGTGTGTGTGTGTGTGTGTGTGTGTGTGTGTGTGTGTGTGTGTGTGTGTGTGTGCGTGTGTACAGGCAGTGGCTGCCACGATCCAAACTGGTTCCTCTTGGAGTCAATCAGAATATGGATAAGGAGAAGATGTTGGAAGGGAGGAAGTCAAACATCAGGAAGTCTGTTCAGGTGGCGTACCACCGTGCCATGCAGCACCGCAACAAAGTCCAGGGCGACCCCAGCAGCGATACTAGCGACAGCGACTGAACACACACATGTCCCTGCAGAAATATAAAAAATGATGCAGCTTAATTAATATGGTGCACACTTTAATACTGTCTACTCTGGTGCTAAACTGCTGATGGTAATGGACTCACACTGGATGGTTGTTTTCACATGTACACAGGAGAAATGCAGCTTTTTGTGAAATTTTGCAGGTGCAGCCATAAATAAATGACAAATATATGGTCTATTTATGTCACATTACGGCCAGTATTCCATATTTAATGAACACACTTTTGATAGGCCTCGGCTTATGACCAACCAAGAAATCTTATAAAATGCAATTTTAAAATGTGCGTAAAACTGAATCCCACAATTTAGCATACATAATCCTTGTGCTGTTAATGTGTGAGAGAGAATTCATTTACATATGTTAAATTATGTTGAAATGAAAAGCATGCAGTGCATTTTAGACAGAGGACCCAAAAAATGTGTACCCAGGTAAAATGCGACAATGTATTAATTTGTTCTTCCAAATGACACAAATCCTCTTCTTTTTCACACACATCCTTAGCTTGTGAAACGATGTATCTGTCTATTGTGTATATTTCTCCAACTCTGTGTTGTTTATTGAGAATGAATGAAACATTGATGACTGTTATCTGGTCATGTGCCAGTTCTATCACTGTAGAACTTTTATAAATATATATATATAATACATGTAATAGACTTAAAGAGTTTTGTACATCTGTTTAATGATTTTTTTAAAGTGATGAATCTACAAGCATGTTTACAGAAATGGGAGCAGTAAATAACTCATCAGAACTGAACATAACCAGTATCATAGTTACATAACCAAGTCATCCAGTTATTATGTGGGAGGGTTTAAATAACTAAAGCAGATTGTTTAAGACTGTCTGCTTAAGAATTTAGTATTTTTTGTAACTAAATGTACATATTCAGTACATATTCAGTACACTTCAGTACGTAAATCGCCCTGCACCAAATGTTGTAGACCCATGAATGAGGGGTCAAATAGAGAGGTTACTGAGGAGAAGTATGCTATGACTTTTATGGCAGGTGTACGATGTTTTCGGACATACGATAAAGTGGGTGAAAAATTCTGTAGACTTAACATTTGGCATATTTTTGTGATGTTACCGCCCAGCATCAGAATGTTGTAGAGATTTGGGGATGGGCTTATACCCTACCAATCATTTAGAGCACCCTAGCAACCAACATGAATTAGCTATATTTGAGCACCAGAACATCATAGAGACGTGAGCTGGCTCTTTTGACTCAAACACACATCTTTGAAAAATCTTCTATTTTTAGTTTTACCCTGTGAACTAGCTAAACCATAGCAACCATGTAATGAAATGAGTAAGCCATATCTCAGCATAAGAACATTGTAAAGACGTGGGTGGGCTTATTTGTTTTAGGCTGTCAGTGGACTTTAGGCATTGTCCTGGAAACTTCTTAGCCACATCCTAGCAACCATTTAGAGCACTCATAACATCACAGGTAAGCCATATTTTAGTACATCTATCATGCTAGCATCATGATTATTCATACTAGAGTCATGCTAAATCATCATTAATAATATTGTTGAAGTATGTTATGACCCATGAATGAGGGGTCAAACCGACCGGCTTATTGAGGAAGTGTGCTATGATTTGTATATCTATCATGCTAGCATCATGCTAAATAGTGTTAGCATCAAGTTAAAGCATGCTAAAATGTGTTAACTTTATGCAAATTAATGCTAAATGCATGTTATCATAATGACAATACGTGGAATCAGTTTAACATCCTAAATCATGCTAGCTTCATGTATAAATGTTGAAACATGTTAGCATCATGTTAAAATGTGCAAGCATCTTGTTTAAACATGCTAACATCATACTAAATCATGTTGAAACATGGCGTTTCTCAATACCAAGTTCGCAAAGTCTGGACTTGCGTTCTTGCAAGTTCGACTCGTGAGTCTGAACTCCCGAGAACAGCGCCATTACGAAATGTCCGTTGGCGCGAACTGAATTCTGGGTTATGGGCTTTATCAAGTCCACACAAGTCACCTNCTGATGCATCCTCGATAAAAGGGGCGGAGCAAGAACACATCCGGGGATTTTAACTGTACTTGGCTAGATGTGAACTCTGAATTGGAACGGTACTTGGGCGACGACTGATGACGTTTCACAAGTCCACAAGAACACAAGTACAGACAAGAACGCATATTGAGAAACGGCTATAGTAAAATATGCTAGCATCATGCTAATCAATACTAAAGAGCATCATGCTAAAACATGCTAGCGTCATAAATGTGCCATGGTATTTTCAGATGGGCCAAGAGGCTGATTTTCGTGTTTACATTTTAATTGTCAGAACTCAAACTTACCTTCCCAGAAGCCCATTATATTTATTATAACAAGTGTTTTTGTTGCATGATTTAGAAATGATTATCATATGTTTATCTGTGTGTGTAGATGACATAATACTGTATTATGTCATGTATTCCTGTAGCTCAGTTGGTAGAGCATTGTGTTAACAATGCAAAGGTTGTGGATTTGATTTCCAGGGAGCACATGTAGTTACAAAATGCATAATTTACACGTACTGTAAGTCTCTTTGGATAAAAGCATATGCCAAATGCATTAAAAATAGGAATACATTGCTTTTGAAAAAATATTAAAATAGATAAGTTATTTTAAATTGTAATATTATTTGAAATTTTGATCAAATCATTACAGCCCTGGTAAGCAGCTTGGTAAGAGAACATTTGGAAAGCACCAAATTTTAATTCTTACATATTTTGGCCACTAGTGAGTCTGTCTGTGTAACAAGTGTAACTTTTAGGCTTTAAAAACTACTACAATCTTAATTTCTTACTTTCAAACTTTTTATAATATTTTTAACTTTTAGACTAGATTTTCTCAAGACAAAAATAAAGAAAATAATATAACATTTTGAATAAAAATGAATATTTAAAATAAATAAAATAAGGTCATACACAAAGAAACAGAAATACTACTTGTAGGTTATGTAATGTTCTGTGTAATATAATAAAGTTTGTTGATAGTTAATAGCCCATACATTTCCAAACGATGGTGTACGATTTCTGACCAGGCACCGACAGAAACACCGGACACCAGTCGCGGTGGGGTCCTTCCGATAGATTGAAAGTGTTCAGTGAGGATTTATAAGCTGGAGGCTACTTGACAGTTTTGGCCGTTTAGCTTTTCAAAATGACGCTGTTAAAATGTCAGCACTGCGTTGGGCTGGATAAAGCAGCGGAGGACACACAACATGTGGAGGTTTGTGTAAAATAAAGAAACAGAAAAGCTGATTTTCACCATTCGAGCGCTTGAGTTTATGTGAGGCTGGATGGCTAACGTTAGCAATGCTATGATGATTCACTTTTTTATAGTTAGTGGAGCTTGCGAATCAACGTATCACTATTACTCTCTTGCATACTTCTTTTTCTGGACAAACTTTGATACGTTACTCGCCCCGTCGTAGACCGATGAGTGATGGGTCAAATCGACTCGTTTATTTAGGAGAGGTGTGCTATGACTTTTATAAGCAATCGGCGTGCGAAAAATTTCATAGACTCATAAACATTGGGCTGAATTTTGTGACGTCAGAGCTCAGAATCAGAATGTCGTAGGTTGTTGGGGTGGGCTCTTATTACCTGTCTTGGCAAATAGCAACAGTTGGTGACATTTTAACTTCATAGCCACGCCCTAGAAACCACCCCATTGACTTCCATTGAAGAAGGTGAGGCATCAGAACATGGTATAGACAAGTGGGTGGCCCCTTTTGACATTAATTATTACCATGGAACATGTCCAGCCATGTCCTATTAACCATTTAGAGCACCCTAGCAACCAACATGAATTAGGTATATATCACCAGAACATCATGGAGACATGGGAGTTCCATCTAATCAAATACCCAAAATTAGTTTTACCCTGTTAACTGTCTAGCTACACCCTAGCAACCATTTGCAGTACCCTAGCAACCATGCAATAAAATGAATATATGTCATATAATATAATACAAGTCATGCTAACATCATGCTAAGTAATACTTGCATCATGTTAGTATTGTGTAATCATGTTAGCATCATGTTAAAACATTAACATTGCTAAAGTGTTCTGGCTTTGTGTTCTTAAGTTTTGCCACGGCACGGACCAGTTACATTTTCTTTAGAAATTTTTGCTTTTATATTATTGTTATAAAAAATAACAAGAACATTAAATATTTCAAACATCTTGACCAAAATCAAACAAACATGTACATAAAATATGTACACTTATTCTTGCATAGTTGGAAATGTGACGTCAGCAACACAATGCATATTGGGACTTTAGAACATGACAGCTGTCCAGTGACCACTACAAGCGCGGTAAAATTCTTGCTTTTTAATTAACTGCCTTAACTGCCCTCACAACAAGCGTGGAAAATGTATCTTAAATGGATTGTTGTGAAACTGTAAAACATAACAAAACATCTTTGCTCCTATCTTGTGTATAAACAGCATATCCTGTATCGCGTTATTCATGTGGCATACCCCCTGTTACCACAATAAAAGACAAAATACTTTTACTACAGTTCTGTATCTTTTTGTGTACCAAAAGTGAAATGAAAAAAAAAACGTTGCATCCAAAAGTTCATTGTTATTGTAATGCAAATAGCCTACAACAAGTGTAAGATGTAAAGCTTAAAGTAAACAGGCTAAATAAAAAACTAAACCTAAAAACCTTTTGATTCTGTGTTTCTGTACTGCAAATACAACAGGTGTAAGATTTAACATTCAGGTATTAAGTAACCACCTGTTACCATAATAAATTACAAAAAGTACTTATCTTAAATCTATATCTCTTTGTTTGTGCCCAAAAGCACATTAAATAGAAAAATGTTGCCACTAAAAGTTTAGTACTTTAATGCAAAACAAGTGCAAGATGTAAAGCTGTGGTATAATCTTTAAGAATGCAGATAACAAGGCATTGAAGAACAAGTTAAAGAGCTAAAAACGAAGACTTCTTGAACTTAAGAGTCCAGTATTACTTTAGTGCAAATGCAACGAGTGTATATAAGCTATATAAGCAAAGTCTTTGGGTGTTTTCACACCTTTAAATCGATTGCTTCGTTTCGAAACCTGGGGTTAAGTTGCTACAATATTGCAATTTCATCTTGGTTCGGTTCGCATTCACAAGGCAATATTTCCAAACGGACCAAACTTGCTTAATACAAGTCACATGCGAGTAAACTCTCCTTTAATTAGTCGGGGATTATTGCGGCTTTTTGGTAGCTGCTGTTATGTTAGTTCATTTTATATCTGCTGTTATATTATTCATTATTTTGAGCAGGAATTAAAACTTAGACGGGACAAAATTCTTACCATGCACCTATTGCGGAGAAGAGCAATTAGAAGACATTTTAGGAAAAGACGCGCTTTGGTTTTAAATGGCGTTAACGTGCTTACCAGAAGTCGTCAACAAACAGCTATCAGGGATGTTCATGGTTAATAAAACAATAAGACCCAAGAAAAAATGGTTTAATGGTAGTTTATTAATAACAAATAATAAATTAAGCAATGTATTTATTCAGAAATGATTTCGCGTACTAGTTGCCAAGCAACACAACGACACGCTGCTTAGTAATACTGATATAATAATTTCACAGGTATAGTATTTGCTTTCCTAAATTGCAGCTTGTCGATTATTTAAATGTGTTAAGTAAACATATTTTTCCGTTTAAGTAAACCATTTTATGGTCATGAAAAATATTTTTATGGGTATCATTGTGGAAAATGTGCATTCATGCATGCTGGTATTATATAAAGAAATATGGTTCGTTGGTCCATTGTGTCGGATTGCTTTCACACTTATTGCGAACCGCTCCAGAGGTAGTTTGCACCAGCGATTGTTTTGGTGCGGATCAGAGCGTGATTGCCGTGTTCACATATGCCTAAACGAACCGAACCAAGGGGAAAAAACGCACCAGGTTCCAAAACAAACGCTCAGGTGTGAAAACACCCTTTGTGTTCATATGGATGGAGTCAATTTCCTTTTATCTAAGATTCTTTTATCTATATAGAAATCCTGCAAATGATCATCGATCATTATTGTTGAGTTCTTATAGCTGCAAGCAGCGATGAAGGGCCCAGGCACTGCGGCGCCATTCCCACCCGGTGCTTCTCTGAAAATGATGCATAGTTGTGACATGCATGTAATTCTGAAAATCATTGAGGGTTGTTTTAAAGTCTGTTCTAAGTTTTTTGTAAGTGACACTTTCCGCTGCCAGTTGGTGGAGCTACAGCTGTAATTTGCAATAGCCACATCATTGTGATCAGATTGTTTGAAAGCTCAACAATCTGTTAACAATTTAGCATCTTCAATGTCTTGACATAATACTTGACAAATTTGGTGACAATCTCATAAATCCCCTAGGAGGAGTTTTTGAAAATTCACAGCCTGGACATCCTTTTGAGCAGAGCTAATGAATGTAACTTTGAAAGTTGTCTGGCTTGATGAGAACAATACGTGTACTAAGTTTGGTGACTGTAGTTAAAACTAACCTTATCACTTGTCAAAAGGAGGCACTACAGAGCCCCCCCAGCCATGCCCATGTCTAAGCTTTTACCCACACCTGATTGCAGACCAGTATGATTTGTGTGCCAAATTTCATGCTGTTTTAAACCATGTAAAGAGCCTCAAATACAACTGAATGTAGTTGTAAAGTTTGACGGGTTACCAGGGCAACATAATATAAAATATCACAAATCCTTCTAGAACTTTACATCAGCCATGTTTCTATGTTATTCTGACCAAGTCTGAAGTGACTTGGCTAAATGTAATTGAACTATTTTAAAGTTTGTTTTACGTGACACCCTTCCTGTTGCCAGTTGGTGGTGCAATGTCATCAGCCAACCACACCAAACATATTTCACAAATTTGATGTAAATTGTTCAAGGCATGCCGAAGATATTAAAGACTTCCTATCCCTGAAAAAGTTTACACGTTACAGTTGGACTAGCTAATGGGTGTCAGTGCAACAGTTCAGGTGAACAATACCAATATATGTACCAGGTTTTGTGCAGGTGTGCGCTACCGAGTCCCATATGCCAGCCTTTGCCCTGGCCTAATGGCTGCCGACTCAAGTTTTTGAGTATATTAAGGGGCCCAAAACCCCAGAAAATTGTAATAAAATAAATATAGCTGCAAGCTGCGATGACGGGCCCAAACAGTATGGCACCTTTGCACTTTGTGCTTCTCAAGAAAAAATGCATAGTTGTCATGCATTTACTCCTGAACGTAACTGAGGACTATTTTAAAGTCTTAAGCTGTATGTTTGGTTATAGGCACGGATGACTATTGTGAGAGACAGGAAGTGTCACTTAAAACAGCGTCACTTAAAACAGCGTTTAAAAGCGTCATCTTAAATTTACCCAAGAAAACTTCAAACTAGGTCAGACAAAAGAGGATGGTGTTGTGGGTTGATCACATTCATGTGGCTGTTGTGATCAGCCCACAACACGAAACATCACGCAACATAAAGTTTGATGTAAATTGGTAAATGCAGGCTGTAGAGATTAGAGACTTACTGTTTCCATTTTGGTCATAATTTTATTGTCTCGCCATGACAACACTGTTTGGGATATCCAAAATTTGTTCACAATTTTGTGCTTGGGCCCTAGTTATTGCTTAGGTACTAATAATAATTTAGGGCTGCCCCCTAAGTTGAACAAATTTTAATTAATATTTGTTGCGGAAAAAAATAAAAGACTGCAATGTCATGCAGTCTGTGATGGACAGATATGTGATAATTATGAAATTAAAAGACATTGAGTGTTCATTTTGAGAACGTAATAGATAACCCAAAAAGGCGGCATGCAAATTATGCAGGCAAGTGTTCGCTTAAAATTCATCAACTGCAAACATCACTTATTGGTAGTAGTCTAACTATATAGCCACTTGTTTAGATAAATGTGCGCTATTATTGGGAGCATGTCCAAGTTTGTAAAAGTGTGGACATAGTGGCCAAAAAGACGCTATGTTAAGCCTGCCAGATCTACTAAGCAACTGCACTGCATTCCTTCCACATCCACGGCATCAGCATGCTGCATCTCAAAGGCTGGTGCACCGGCTTTATTGTGAACGGGACACAGAGCACACTTCTCCCTGACACTGCAGGCAAACTTGTGTCTCAAATCGCTTAAGGTGTCAAATTAATCTTGTCATTTGGTTTTAATGGATTAAGCCACATTAATAAAGTGTATTAGGTACAGAAAAGCAGAGGAAACATAATATGAATGCAAAGTACTAAATGGCATGTTAAGGGTTTTTAAAAAGTCTGGTGTTCCTTTCTCATATAAGACGACTGAGAACGATGTAGTAATTGCTGCTTTATCTTTTAGTTAATCATTTTATATAACCCATAGGTTATTTTTTTGTTCCGTTCATAATCATTTCTTTTGCCAATGTCACGCAGATCACTTTATGCGTGTGCTTCATTTATATTTTAAAGGCTCGTTTAATGGTTTAGTTCTCTTTGGGGTAGAACAATGTTAGTAATGCTTCATATAACATTCTCATCCCTAAAATGCAATCTAACACCCCCCTCCCCAGCACACATTTACGTAATAAAATTAATATCATAAATGTGTGACTATTCAACTAATGGCTTAAATGAATGACTACCAGTTGACTAGGAAAATCCTTAGTTGGGGGCAACCTTAAAAATAATAATCCTAATAATCGTTGGCACTTCCAGTGCTTGGGTCCTAAATATAGCTGCAGGTAGCGATGACGGGCCTAAGTGGTGCACGTACCAAGTTTTGCACAGGTGCATGTATGTGATATGCACCATCTTGCGCCCCTGCCGTGCCCATGCGCCAACCTTTGTTTTGCCCTAATGGCTGATGACTGTGACGTGTGCCATGTTTTAAGAATATTTGAGCATGTTAAGGGGTCCAAAAGCCCTGAAAACCCTAAAAAAAGTGGTCACTCAGTGACACCAACTGAGACATTTATGAAAAATAACAAAATAAAAATCCCAAATCCATTTGGAAACGAGAAACTTAGTTGTACTTATAGTAGTTAGTAAGATATGTGTAACATTGTGATGCATAAACTAATCCGTAAAATGTGTAAATGTGCGCAAGGTCTCATGTTATTTGTAGAAGTGCATGCAGGTGGTGTATCCTATAAAAAAAAAGAAACTGCTGCTTTAATTGTAGAATTGCAAGTACATTCTCTTAATATATTGTGTGGTACAAAATGGATGTTTAACATTGCCCGCAAAATATCATAGTTACTTCAGTTAGTGTTACTATAATATAAAGTTTTTATATATGTTATCTAGTGGAACAGTCAGGTCACTCACATTCAGTTTGTTTATTAATACTTTACAGCAAGCTGTTTGATAAATAGGTTTTATTTAGTACATCTCAAAAATGTTCTCAGGTCATTTCCGGAAAAAGACAAACGTTTTTGTGATATAATGCGAGATATATTACTAACATTATTTAAGCCCCTCTTCACAATGGAACGTGCAATGACGAAATGAATAGGAATTACCAAGAATAATATAAATCACAGAACTAAAATGCATTAGAAACAGGCTTCTTTGTTTATTCAGAATAATTCTATTACTTTTTTAATTTAATTTTGGGATGTTTTGGGGTTTACTAATGTGGACATTTTGGATGGCAGAAAATCTTGCCCCCGGGATACAGTCATCTCCTGTGTCGACATGAGCTACTGGAAATGTCAATTGACTCAGAAAACTTTCGAGCGGCTCTGAAATTGCAGCTGACTACAGAGGAACAGGTACAAAAGTGGCTGGAAGACTTCCAGAAATCATCAGCCTTGACATGGAGGAAGTCCAGAACATACCCTGACTCTGGACGCTACAACCAATACAGAGTAAGAACAGCATGTTAAACAGTTAGGATGTGAAAATGTAAGTGAGAGAAAAGGATTAACATTTCTTGGGTAGAAGTCAGACCTTTCTGTTTAGAACTGAAGCCATAATAAAAGTGCAGATATACTGTTTTATAAGAGTTTGTTTTTATTCCACAGGTGGATCTGAGATGCCAGCACAAAACGTACAGTTCATCCAAATCAACCAAAGCAACCAAAAATACCAACTGCCCTGCTACCATGTTTTTGATTCTCAAGAGACACATGCATGAAAGAAAGTCCAGGTGAGACAACCCTCTACAATGCGACGGGTGCAACTGCACATTTGCTGAGGGTTTAGCATGGCGCCTCCTCATACCCAACTGAAAGGACAACAGTAAAGATGACATCGCTATGAGAGGAATATGCTAAATATAACAACATATAATGCTATAATTTTAGAATACACTATTTTTTCCACAAAATTATAATATAATAATCATTGAGCAATATTATAGGCACTAACACACACACTGTTCTGTACTTTACAGTGCCAAAAAACGTAAACTCTCTGGAATAAGTTGTTTTTTGTATTAATTGGTCATAAAATGTTATCTGATCACAACTATAGAGAGACACCATATACCTAAGATGATATCACACAATTATAATCTTTTGTCTTTATTAAACACATTTGATCGTTCACAGTGCTGTGGCACTATTGTAAATGTTTGCATGTTTTGTAATAGTTGTCAGCTGTGAGAAGATAAATCTCAAAATCAAAAAAGACGATGATGCTGAAAAGCAAAGAAGAATCTGGAGAAACGTTCTAAAAACAGTGGGCAGTTAAACTGTTATTCAGCCAAAGACATTCAATCTTCTGGAGACTTGCGTTCATTTGTGTTTACTCAAGCAGCTTAATTCATTTGAAAATTAAAAAAGACATTTTAAAATGTTTTAAGAAAAAATAATTAAATCTGAGACAACAACGAAGCTAGGACGATGATGCACAGGCTTTAGGGAGGCAAAGGTATTTGCAGTGCTGTACTGAATAATGTGGAGTGTTTATGTGGACAGTTTTATTCACATTTCTATTTGTGGGTGCAAAAGTTGTGACAGAATTAAATGCAAATTGTTTCCGTTTATGCTAACAAGCAATATTTGCCAAATTTCAAATGAAAATGCAAAGTCCATTTGCCATTGCACAACCCTGTCATATTTAAATTGTACTAACAATTACGCATTTGCTATTTCATTTTCTCAGCCTAATCTACTCGAAAACATAGAACTCAATATAAACTGAATCAGACCTAAATTGTTAACCTGTAAATTTCTAACATTTAACAAATATTTTTGCAGTTTCTAGAATATTATAATTTGTAAAGTGAAGTGAATATGTATGGAAATTAAGTGCATAGATTGATTGACTTCTGAGATCAAAATGATCAAACTAAGTGGGCCTTGAACTCAACAGCACCCCATATTTTCCCCAGTGTAAATTTGTGGTGAATAAAGGAAATTCAGCGAGCCCTAGCTGAAAGCCATATGGGCAGAGTTGAGGCTGCTTCTCTAGTTTGTTATGTGAGCTTTTATGTTTTATGAGTTCTATGTTTTATGAAGTCCATATCAGTCTGTGTGATTGCATCAGTTCAGCAGGTTCGCCGAGTTGTGAACATCGCAAGTGGTACAAATCAGTTCGAGTACAATTCAATGCTTTAAGCAGTCATTGAAAAATTCACATGCACGAAACAACGTTGGGCCATATTCTTGTATAAATAAATAAATGACTTGGACTTTTTTTAAATTATTTTTTTATTTTAATACAGCCCTAATGGGCAAATGGATTTAGCTAATACTACATCACTTTAAGTCTTGCATTATGAAAACCTTCTTCATCCATACTGTTCCAGATCTGGAGACCCGCACATTGAAGAGGGCTACTTCCTCCATGTGAACCTGAGAAACGAACATAACCACAGACTGACAAGTGCTGAGGCTTTGAGGTGGAGAGATGTGTCCAGTGACACGATTGAGAAACTTCAGCAGCTATACAGAAGTGGACACTCTCCCTCATCCGCACTCAAGACCATCAAATACAATCTCCAGGAGGTAGAAGGAGATAATTACATTTATGCCATAGCGGATCGCTCCATTTGTCCAGACCTTCAGTTCTGCTACAGGTTAGAGATACTGGAGAAAATACATTCTCTTTAGCTTGGTGTCATAAGTTGTGTTATTAAACATCAACAACATCAGCATGTGTGTTTACTCTTCTCAGATTGAAAGAGCTCTCTTATAATAAGCAATATATTACAAAATGCATTACTCATCATAAGACATGTTGTCTATAACACTATTCAGAAGGGATTGGTCCTCTAAACGACAGTTACAAATAAGTTACACTTTAAGATTTCTGTAATAATTTGGACAGGTCTGGGATCTGTGTAGTTTTTACTAAGGTGGAAATTTTGCGTTTCCACAATCAGGCCAGGTAAGGGGTAGTGTGTGCCAGAACAAGGGCTAGTTGTTTCCACTCTTACCTCTGGGGCCGCATTGTTCCTTCTTGCGGCCAATGGCCAGGTGCCTTTAGCCCATCATACTGGGGCCAAAGAAGGAGAAATGAACGCTTTTCCAGAGTGTTCTAGCAGCACTTAAAGGACAAAAACTGTTCTTGTGTTTCTGTCCCAGCAGCTGATACAATCCACTGTATACATGTGTTATAAAACTTATAACAAGACCCTTAAACTATCCACTTTTTCACAGGACCCTTTAACTATCCAAGAAACCGTTATTAATTTGCATCTTAATTTACCGAAAAATACAGTGGTTGAATTGATTTACCTAATGCTAGTCCACCAGTCTAACCAGGGCTAATCGCTTTACGGTGTACTGTGAGAGAATTTGTTGTATCCGTTTATAAAATGGTTGACTTAATCTGTTGTTGTGGGTTTAATTCCTTATCAAGCATTTTGTTATTATATTATTAGTAGTAGTAGTAGTACATTTATATCATGTTATTTGGTTTTCATATTATTCTGTTATTCTGTCATTCTGCAGATTATACTACAAGCTTTTTCAGAAGTCAGGCATGTCCCCTGCAGGTGAGCAGAGGTTGGCAAATGATCTAGTTAAATAAAGTACAGATCAGTACAGCATGACTGTAAAGACAGAGCTGAGTCTTACTGCGCAGATTACTGTGCACACTGTTAAAGGTGCCCATGCTTGTTAGGTGATATAGCGAAAAGATTTGTAGAGCCTTATTAGATTAACAGAATCTTCCTTTTTATGACACATAAAAAGTGTCAGTTTCTATAGTTTTGGTATGGTTTTGAATGGTTTGCTTAAATAAAACAGGCAAGTTTCTCATGGAAAATAGTTTAGAGACCATACTAAACCTATAACCCAAAATGACTTAAGAGTAATAAAGTGCTCAAGCTGTGCTACAATATGAATATAGTTTTATCACTCTGTGCAGTACCTATCAAAGTCCTTTAACTGTGTATTTCTGTACCTTATTGCTTAGTTGTAATGTTACTATAGTTGTATAAAAAGATTCTGTGTTTAAAAAAATAAAGAAGTATTTAACAGACTTAGTCTTTTTTAAATAAATATTTTACAGAAGGGTTATGACTTGTTGAAATTATTGTTCATTTCATATACATTTTGGTGTTTGTCCAGAGAAGGATATTTCAGAGCAGCTTTTTAAACCCCTGGAGTTGGAGCAGTCGTGGGAAACTACAGCAGTGACAGGTGAGTGGGGCCCACACACTTCCTGTCCTGAGGCAGCATCAGTATTGATTGTCTTGTATTTGAGAATGAAAATATAAATATAAATGTTTTCTCTGAACGGAACAGATGGACACAGCACATGCATTGAAGATGGAGTGACTGTTACTGTACCGCTAATTCCTGCAGGTAACAGACGGACGGAACACAAACACCTGCTCCACAAGTCATGTGTGTCCTAAACAAACCTTTAAACATTTTTAAAAGATTAATAACAGAATTCCTGGTGAAGAACAACACTACCTACTACCTTATTCTAAATCGACCAGAGTCAGGTTACTGTTCACACTGTACTAAGTGTTTTGTACTATAATAATGTTGCTATACTAGTGTTGTTTTGTTTTTTAATTCTGTGTTTGGTTCTTGTTGGTACAAAATTTGCTGCTGCCTTGTACTAACAGGACTGCCACAAAATACTGAATACTGCTGTTTATAGACTAAATGCATAATATTCTAACACACACACACAGCACACATACAGTTTAGCCTTGAAAGAGGTTAAGGCGGAGTTAAGAATAAGGTATGTTGTTATTAGAAATTCAGCAGATCAAAAGCCTGAAAAAACAGTCATTTTCTTAATCTTAGTAATTCATGCATTAAGTATCATTAGCCTTTTTCATTGAGGTGAGTTGGAATTAAGTATGATAATTGCATGTTTTGCTTATTGAAAAAGTGTCCTGATGCAGTTTGTTGAGGCTGCTGTTAATCTTTGCTAGATGTTTAATTGATGAGAGAGAACCAGTTTAATAGAAGACTTCTAGCTCAGCACCCTAATCCTGATGAAAGTCCTCAAAAAGAAACTACACTGTAAGCCCGGTGTAGCCCAGTAAGTTTTTGCTACACAAAAATTAAGTAATGTTAAAAACTTGAGTTAATTTAACTTTATAAAAATCCAACCCGTCCAACTTTTATAAATAAATTCAGTATACTAAATGCAAAGTTAATTTAACTTAAAATGTTCAGTAGTATTAATCATTTTGGGGTTATTACACTGTATATTAAAGTTCAATTTAAGATAATTTAAAGCTGATTTAATTTGCAATATTAATTGCTCTGAACATTTACTTAGTTTCTAGCGATAAGAGAAAGCAAGCAAATAACAAAAGTACATTATTTTTTTATTTAAATGTAACTTTCAAAATACAACAGTACAATAGTACAATACACAATAGTAAAAAGCAAGTAGATTTTTTTAAAGACTCTTTTAATGACTTTTCTGGTCTATGCAGAAGATTCCCACTGATGTTTGTCCATATATGTCCTTGTCTGTTGCATCCTAACAGAGAACAAAACAGATTGATAATGAGAAGCCATTTAATGCTAGTTAGATAATGTGTTGTCCACCAAAATGTACCTCCAATTGTATAATTGGATAAACCACACAATATAAACTGCACTGTAATTACTTATAAAGACAATACCAGTCTTAAATGACTATCAACTGCCATATTAGTATCTGTACATTGCACCATGTCTTAACCAGGTGAGACTCCATGACAATTCATCGTTAACAATGATTCTGTGTTGCAATGCAACATGTTTATTATTCATGTAACTCCTAATTGGTTTAATTTACTGTCACCATTTGAAGGTTTTGCATGTCTTTGCCTACCAAGCTAAAGAAGTTGAGTTTGTAATTGCCAAAAGCTTTGTAAGCCTAAGTTAATAAAACACCATTGGTGCCAACTGGTGCTACAGTTCAATTCAATTTTATTTATATAGCGCTTTTTACAATGTTACATTGCTTCAAAGCAGCTTTACATAAAAAATAATAATAATAAAACACAGTACAAATATCAGACATGTTAATGGTATTATTGCAAATAATATGTGAGATTTATAAGACTAGTTAGGTATACTAGGTTTATAGTATGTTTATGAATAAAGGGTTGACTGAACCGATAAAACCACAAAATTATTACGAAATCTATGCATAAATCTGTGTGTGTGTGTGTGTGTGTGTGTATATATACATACATACATACATACATATATGTGTATATATATATATATACACACAGTGCTCAGCATAAAGGAGTACACCCCACTACATTTGTCAGAAAACCTTTAGTTTCCTTTCAGAATCAACATTTTCTATAAGATACTATACTACAAAATACTCCCACAAAT
>JAZGTI010001870.1:0-40374 GCA_036877585.1 Botia kubotai | reverse complement strand
CACAAGGCGCACCTGGGCAGCTCCATCACCCCCCGGTGACCATATGGATGGGTCAAAGGACACACACACAAACATAAAGATGCACCTGAACACTCACACACACACACACACAGACCCCAGATACATGCACACACTCAAAAGGGAGAGAGATTGAGAGTGAGCACCTGTGCTTTACACCGACCCCCTGAGTTACCTGAACACAAGGGAGGGCGATTAGAATGAAGAGAGAGACAGTTTGTAGCATTTTCAGTACATATTTATCAGAAACATTGGGGAGTTTTCTGCAGGAGCGAGTTTAAGTTTTCCTGAAGTAAGTTAGACCTACTTGCTTTGGAAACAGAACCCCGCACTGCTGTGCTGTACAGCAGCGTGTTTCTTTGCGTCTGTCAAATCTGTTTTTAAGGAACATTTTAGTAGTTCTTGCAGTAACAAACACCACTGTGGATTCTGCACCTGTCATTCACATGCTACCACACATCCCTACCCCATAGGTTCTTATTTGAAATGCCAAAAACATCATTTAAGACTTTTTGTTTTTTCCATATTTTGGAGAATTCTAATGTAATGTATTTTTTTAAGAAAAAGAGGGGGAAAATTACTTAACGAAGGAAATTATTTAAGCCTGTAAGCCCATAGGAACTCCTATGTCACACATACAGTACCACTGTAGCACGGATACAAAATTCAGTCCATATTATTTGACCCTAAACCAAGCGACTTATTGAACCTGTTTTTTGTTTTGTTTGTTTTGTTGGCGTTCAGTGCTCTGTCCGGTCTCTTCTCTGGACGGTACTTAAAGATGCTGCTAACGAGCTCATTAAGAACTTAATCAGAGTCTCTGTCATTATCTCGATCATCTGCATTCGGGTCCGATTGTTTTGTACATGTGTTAATGATGTCATATCTCTCTTTTGTTTGACGCTCTCGGTCTCTGAAGAGGAACCGTGTAGGCCTGTAGTGTGTCATTGACTGTGCTCAAATATCGTTCATGAGTTTTGTTTGATGAGTTTAATCCTTAATATTTTCACACTATGATCTTTATTGCTCAGGCACGCAGACAGATGCCTTCCTGCAAGGCGATTATTGCGAGGGGCTCATTCCCACACCGACACCTGTTTTCCTGCAATTTACTTGTTTACTGACAAGTTACCAATGTGATAATTTACTCGAGACCGCTTTGTGTTCCCTGTTCATACTCCTACTGCTCTGTGCCACCGTATGGCAGGTGTGTGTGTGTGTGTTTGTGTGTGTGTGTAAGACAAAGAGAGAAATATGAAATGGTTTGGGAGAGATGCTTTTGACATGACATGCTTCTACTAAACAAAATTTATTTAGTAGAAGCATGTAATGTCAAAATGTATTTGATTCGCTTTTGTGTATTTGTGCATGTATGTATAGGGCTGAGATGATATTGACAATTAAGATGTGCTCCTAAATCAACATATTTCACTGGTCCTGAAATGACATTTTTTTCCAAGAAACATTGCCCTTACCAAAATTGTACCCATACCCCAAACCCTAACCATAACTGACCCATATATCAGAGGGGAATTAAAGGTTCAAAAGAATGGTATACAAGCCCCTAACCCAGTCCTACATCTAAAGCTAACACTGACCATAAACCTAATCCTACAATCTGATTGGTTGATAGAAATGTTCCAGAACCAATAGTATTCCAGGAACATATCCTTCTAATGTAAAATAATGTTTACCACAGGTATACATTTATTGGTATTTTTGTGCTTGTGACACATAAGTGGCCCCAGAAAATACTGGCTAAATAGACAATTAGCTAAATATTTATTTTACATAATGCAGTAACATTAAGTGTGGTTTAAGTATCAAAATATGTTGTGTTAGCTATTGCGTGGTCAGTAACTTATAGTGTAAGAGACTCTGGGCAACTGTTCTGCTAATTAATGTATGATTTACAGCCATTAACTTTTGCAGATTAAAGTGATTATTTCGAGTGTGTTCACTGATGGGTTCTCCTCCAGTGTGATGGAACATCATGCCAATGGCTTTAAACTTCCATTGGTGATCCCAGCAGAACTCTGCCAGTCCAGCTAATCTGTAATCATTCATGACTGACTTAAACAAACTGCTCGTACGGCTGCTCATTTCTGGCACTTGATTGCGCCCGGCGCCCGCATTCTCCATCTCCCCGCAGTAAACAAGCAGCGCGTGGAAAGGTTACCCGCTCGTGTGAGCAGCCAGATCTCCAAAGGAAATGGGGTATTAAGCATTCTGGAGCTTTCCGTGTCCAAAAAGGTGATTTGGGTCGAACTGGATGACTTTTGTTTTACTTGTTTGCATTTTTGAAGCTCTGACTGCTCCACAGGAGACACATCAGCTTTTCCATCGACCTCTTAGTCATACGTAAAAAAGTAAAGCCACTGAAGGTCCATCTAGAGGTGTTTATCAGTCGTTAATGTATCTGCTGTTCTGTTCAGGACATTGGTGAGGTGGGAGTTATTTAGAGCAGACTTCAGAGGTGAAGAGAGAGAGTCGTCCATTCAGCTGATTCAAATGACTCTAATACCTTCTATGGTTTAGGTTTTTTCTTTACAGTACAATTTTCTGAATCAAACTCTTCCAGTGCACAAGTAATTAAACACATTAAAAATAAAGGTTATGAGGCAAGGACACTGTCACTTTTTATAATAATGACAAACGTATTATAGATTAAGTATATAAACAGACAAAAACGTTTTTTTCTAATAATCTTCCTCTCCTTTATTTTTTAGATAATCTTCCAGTACCCATTTTTTTCATTGTCTAGAAGGGATTGTCTAAAACGTTCTACTTATACACATTCTGTTTCTATTCACTTAACATGTACCTATGTACACTACTGGATTCATATAATAGCTATACCAACATTCATTAAAATGTAAATACAAAAACCAAACGGGGAAATTAGAGTTAAGCCACCACAGAATTTACAAAATGTGTGCATTTAAAAACTACAAAGTTTATCCCAGGCTTAATCTACTTAATCGCTAATTATGATTTAAACATAATTATCATTAAAATTATTGCGAATATGCCAAAGGTTAAACAACACCATAAGTGAACTGTGGTAAAGTGAGATTTTGTCAGCACTCAGGTGAAGTTGTGCAGCCATTCTCGGGAGTCCCCAAAGGTCCAGGGTTATCGTCACTTCTGCTATTAATCTAATAAGTGAAGTTTAGGTGCTAATGGAGGGCCAGGTGCGTGTGTGTGGCAGACCAGCCTTAGGGACACTGCTCTAAGTCTGTGTGTGTGTGTATGCATCAGGTGGGCTTGAACTGGCTCATTTGACTCAGACAGCATGTGCTTTGGACGTGTCCTAACCTGAGCGGCAGGCGGCATCTGCCTAATGATGAAAAACTAGATCCTGCCACACACACACACACACACACACACATCCCATCATCCTCTGAAAACGCAGCATTCTTTAACCTCTAACATTTCTGCTTTAACTGTGAGCTTTAAAATTCGCATTATAGAACTTGTGGTAAATTAGAATTGAGTTGAGGACGCATGTCATTGCATATATATAAATTAGAATTGAGTTAAGTATGCATGTCTTTGCACACACACACATATATACTGTGTATATATATATATATATATATATGATGTAAATGAGATCTATAAGTGAACCACACAGAAACATCAAAAACATGTGTATGTATTGTTTATGCATTGTGACTTTCATGACAATTACATGTTTTGTTTTCAAACTATCAAAAAGGTAAAAAACTAAATGTTTAATTGTGTATTACACAAATAAATGTGTAATTTGCTTTGATTTTATATTTATATTTAAATGATAGTTTAAGTGAAATTATATAATGCAATTATATAATAGTAATAGTAACTGTAATGCAGTTAATTAAACAGTATTTGTCTCAATGCAATTTTACAGAATATTTTTTTGTGTTTATTTGTTTAATTATGATGAAAGTTTGACAATGCAAATAATCCTGCTGCTACTAAAAATTGATTTTATTTTCTGTATTCTCAATAACTTTTGATTTTATCTTTTGATTTTAGGGTGTATTATGACCTTAACATGTTTTCACACATTGTTTTTTAAAAATGGTTAACATGAATGTTACAGTCTAATGAAAGATCAGTCTGACAAGGTCAGTCTGACCCTTTTGCATTATAACCAGCCTCAATCTGACCCCCCCAAAAAATACATATGAGGAGCTTAAACGTGGGCACAGAACCCTTAGCAGACATGGCGCACAGAGGGCACCTGGCCGTAGCTGGCACGTCGGCCAGAAATTTCTGGCAAGGGCCAGATCCCTCACCCACCCTGAGAAATAATAAATAATGGCTCCATTTTGTTCTCGACTGTGGCCCACAGCCCACACCATTAGACATTAGAGGCAATTTGTAGTCAACTCTCAGACCTGCTTTATCTAAAATATTATCAATGAGCCTGTCAGCCTTGGCTCTAACCTTCTTTTGTTATTTTCGGCTGTTCTCTCAGTAGGATGTGTGACTCGTAGCCTGGTTCCCCTGCAGACTAGCAACAGGATGTCATACACCTGTTTTGCTTAAGGCGGGGACTCTGGGCCCACACCCTCCCTCTCACTCTCTCCCGGCCTGGCTCTGGCGTGCGGGCCCGCCCCGCTGGACGTATATGTCAGGATGTGAGATGAAGGCTGGTGAAGGTGCAGCTGTTGCGTAAGGAAAGTGCCAGGGGCGCAAGCTTCCCATGGTGAGCTTTAATTTGCTCTTGCTTTGCGTCGCCCCACTCTCACCTTCATCGGGCGGCTACAGATGCGGAGGGCCCGACACCCTTGCCCAGATGGGCCCTCGCCCACGGCACTGTTTATGTGTGTGTTATTGTGTGTGCAAGTGCTTGTTTGTGCATACATGTGCTATGGGGGACAGCATTGCTGATTCCCATGGAAATGCAGCATCTTCAGTGTCAGTGAATTGACACTAATGACCATTTACTGCAGATGATCATGTCACAGGAATAAACAAGTTCTTTAGAGCGTATGACATTTACATAATTATTTAAAAATATTACACATAATAAAAATACAACGTAAATACACATAGGTGCACAAACACACACTCTCGTATACAAATATATAAAAAGTACATTTATATGGGGTAAAAAATGATCAGCGTGTGAAGAAAGAATGAACTAAACTTTACCATGAAACTATGGGAACCAAAACAATTAAAATCAACAGCTGCAATCATATAAACTCTTCACTTAATTCATAAAGACATGCTTCATATCAGAAGACTGATGCTGGTATTTTTCTGTTACTGGGGAGCATTTAAGATAGTGGGAAAGGTTGTATATTCTCTGTTGTATTTCTATGGAAGGTCTCAACAGGAGGCCCTTTTGTGGAGATGTCTTCCTTTTAGCCAATCAATAGCTTTTGTTGTGATCCCAGCATGCAGCAGGAATGCCTGCGCGTGCTGCTGCTAAACAGCAGGAAATGTTTTGGATACAGGCACACTTGCTCCAATTACGCGCAGGCATACAGTACCTTCATCTGGATGGAAGAAACATGCTATTTTATTACATGTTTCTGTATAAATCTAATGATCCGACCATCATGTTTGGTTCACACATTGCATTTATGCAAATGTCCTTTGTGCTATGTTAGCAGATACTAATTTAATTACACTAAATTAATTACAAATATAATGAATTGAGGTACTAGTTTTTAATTTAAAAGATTGTATTCAAAATACTTTAAATTTTGAATTCTAAATTCAAACTAGTGTTTGAATTTAGCTAATTTTGCAACAAATTGACAGAATAAACATTACAGTAAGGTTCTATTCATTACATTAACATTAGTTAATGCATTAGCTAAAAATATATTTTATAGCACTTATTAATCTTTGTTAATGTTAGTTAATACCAATACATTGTTTGCACATGTTAGTTAACAGATATATGTTAACCCATGTGTTATTTTTATCACCAGTTAAAGTCGTGAATATTTGCCTGCTGCTCAGTTAGTACTGGGAGCTGTGTGTGTGTGTATATGTGTGTGCGTCTGGGTCTTTATTCATGTCATTATTAAGCTTCTTTTACAAACATGTTTCACTGCATAACTTCTGTTCTGCACTTCTGTTTTTGACGTCTGCTTTGCTCGTTGTCGATCGGACGTGTTGTTTGTGAAGAAAAAGCCTGTCTCACATTCTCACTATCACACAAAACTGTCACATTATGGCCCTCTTTTCATGCAGCTATTTACCCAAGAGCAGGCGAGTCAAATGAAGTCTGTACTCCCCGCACGTTGACATGCCACGCAGGCAAAGACATTCAATTGTCACCTTTCAGGATGTCTGGTTCTCCGGCGCCCGCGTCGCTCTCCGCGGCCCTCACACGGGTGCCTTTGATGTTAGTGACTAATACACACGGTATGAAAACGCATTACGGAGATATGCTGACAGATAAAACACTGAGCGCTGCCATTTTGCTCTCTCTCTGTATAATGAGAGGCCAGAAAGCAGAAAAGACATCAGCCCAGTCAAATTACCTCTGTGCAACTGAGTTGTGTGTGTTTCCTGACAGCTTTGCAGGCAGCCAAACACATTTCCATACTCTCACTGTGAAGTATTGACACCAAATAAAAAAGAGGGAACGAGGAAAGCCTTTGATGAACATGTTAGTGGGAACCTTTTTTCCACTGTCTGTCTCTCTCTCTCTAGCTCTCTTTCTAGGTCTCTCACCCCTGCCGCTCTGTTACCGATAGCAACAAAGTCTTAAAGCAGTGGGAAATGATGTTGAATCAAGCTAAACCTCAAAGCACACACATTTCTCTGTGTGTTTACAGGACGTCATCATGGAATCGGATCGCCTGACAGCAGGATTGACATGAAGAGAAACGCTTTTACATACCAGCGGAACATTCAGCTTCGATGCAGGAGTGTTGGGGAACTATAAGATACTCATTATTGAAATAGTCCTCATTATTGTAACCTATATTGTACTCTTTGTTTTCAAAATATTAGTTTGCTGTGCTCTATGTTTAATATGCAGAGGAATGTATAATTAAGCCACCCATATGTTGTTTTTCTTAAAGTTTAAACACTGTGGCACTTTTATTCAGACCAACAGCGCTAAATTTTTTCTGCCAATAGCATGAGTTTGGGCAGAACTGTCTGTTTATCTGACCAGATTGGTGCAGTGGACAGTTATGTAAGTTTGGGGTGGAGCTATGTTTTTGTTTGAGCAGCTGGGGGACAGGGGCTTTGGAGTCCTGTTTGAAAACAGTAATTATTTTTGTATATCATTTTGATGACACTAGTCATACAGAAACGATACGCTT
Source organism: Botia kubotai (assembly GCA_036877585.1). Lineage (NCBI taxonomy): Eukaryota > Metazoa > Chordata > Actinopteri > Cypriniformes > Botiidae > Botia > Botia kubotai. The sequence continues at coordinate 33,067 of JAZGTI010001870.1, read as the reverse complement.
TGCATTTAGGGGACAAAACATTTTTAATGTTTTAGTTTAGTTGATGTTATTTAAACAGACACATTTACACTATATACTACAATATGTACTAAAACCCTGTGATAAACAGCAGCATTGAAGTAAGACAAAAAATGTCACACAGAGTAGTTTTGAGTACTATTGTTTCTTTTAGTTAGTTACTGCCCAACATTGTGCCAAATAAACCAGTATTTACCTCTGTTTTTCACATCTATCTGCCTTATGATGTGCCAGCAAGTTAATATATAACGACTCCTTTGCGCTTTGTACATTTAAAAGCTATAAAAGCGAGCAGCTGTGTGCAGAAGCCCTCTCTCTGCTGCCCGGGGTACAGTTGCGTCTGTTCCACTGGATGCTGACACCACGGGCTGACGACAGGCAAAACAGAGAAAGCGTTATTGCCCCCTGGATAGGTCATTTGGTGGCGTTGGCCAAAAACTAAACTGAAAGAGAGGTTTTAAAGACGGGAACAGGTGCGAGTCACTGCGGGGGCTGGATGAGGCACAAACGCCGAGGCCCAATCGTCATTCGCTAACATTCTCTCACTACCTCGTAATTAGGCCATGGCTTCAATAGAAGCTAACTCAGGCCATATGGGCTAATGTAGCCAAGATGAAGACCCCCCACACAGGTAGCAGTCTGTCAGCACCACGGACAGCTCCCCTTCAGCCACATAACTCACCGCCGCGCCAGGCAGGAAAGCAGAAAGAATAACGCCATGCCGCTTAAAGGTTTGATTGAGCTTGAAGGTCAGGCCGATCGTATGTTGGGGAGGAAAACGTGTCCCAGAATTTCCCAATTAAACAAATAAATAAAACAGCACATCTATACTCAACTGAGGTTTCTGAACTCTGGAGACTCTGTTTTTCACAGCGATGCCGTAGAAGAACCATATTTGGTTCCCCAAAGAACCTTTTAGTCAAAGATTCATAAAATAGCCATTTTTTCTTTTTATAGTCTAAAGAACCTTTATCCACTATAAGGAACCTTTTGTGAAACAGAAAGCTTCTGTGGATGTTGAAGAACCTTTTCCATAGCTGAAAATGTTTTTCTGTTTTTCATTGTTTAGCACCTTTGTTTTAATAAGTGTGGCAAAAAGAAAAGTATTATAGTGATTAGATCTTTGCTTATTAAGTTCTAAGTAATGTTAGTTTAACCGCTTTTAGATATTTATAATCAAACCTTTTCTGGTGAAAAATAAATGTGGTGTAAATTAGAAGTATTAAAAGTATCATCTGCTGAGTAACAGGCAGCTGGAGAGTGTGTCTGACCCGAGAGAGAAATGAAAGCTTGTGTTGCTTGCATTGTCATGATTGGTGAAAAATAAACACAACCATCTCACTTAGAGTTTAAAGAACGAGAGTTTCAAACATCTTAGAGTGTCTTTTATCACAAACTTGTAACACTGTGAGCTCAGACCATTTCACCTTCCTAGTATTTCAAATATATTCTGTCATTACAGTTTGGCTACTGTACAAAACAAATCACAAGCAAATACACTGTGACAGCTTTTTGGACAAGGAAATCTCCTTCAGCTGTCACCATATAGAACAAGCACAGATGAAGTCATGTGACCTGCAGTTAGCCAATATGACTGGATGTATAACAAATCAGCTAGCCAGTACAATCCCTGGTGTATTATATTTGTGGTTTGTTTGCTTCTCATTAAATAAAACAAGACTTTAAGGCCTTTATCACCTAAAAACGCTAATCAAAATTATATTGACTAGTGCTGAAAGCTAGGCGAGTCGGGTGTAAACAAAAGCAGTCTTATCCCGTCTGTCTGCACTGGAAGACATTAGAGCTTATGGGAGCCAACATCTGTTACAGCGTGAACGCAAAACAACAGGACCAAATGATGTGTGCGGGGCCAAGCTAATGTGTGACTACACATCCAGGTCCAAGCAAGCTGCCTGACAGAATGTTAGCTGAGAAATATCTTGTGTTTGTTTCACAGTTTGTGAAGATCATGTCAATAAATGCTTCGGATTAAAAAATGCTCCTCCGAAATGCGCTAATTGATTCAGCGTGAAACAGTTAGTGTGTGTTGATAATTACGGAGGAGAAAAACACACAGCTTTGGAATATTTATTAGAAGTCTCGGCTGCAGTTTTAGTGGAGGAGTTTAATGAATCTATCATGAGGCGGAAACCAGCCGTCGGAAATGAGCTAACAAGGCCTGCCATGCCAAAGAGCTTCGTTTAGAGTGAACAGAGTGAAGTTCATATTTCATTCCCTCACCGACTGCCTAATAAAAACATAACAAGCGCCAGCAAATACCAGATGAGCGATGATTGTTTTACAGTTGCCTGACTTTAGACTGAAGTTGTATAATGAGGGAACATTTCACAGTTGTCGTAAGACTGCATGCTATTTCTCTCGCAGGCTAACAATCTATGGCAAAATCTACAATTTAATGATTAAACCTTATAAAATATAAGAACCTTATAAGAACATAAAATACATTAAATAATAAAATATGTTTTATTTTTAAATGTTTACATTTTGGAACATGGATTTGATTTTTGGTTTCTAACAGACACAAGTATTTTACTGTAGCTTACATTTACATTTGTACATTTACAGAGGAAAATGTAAGAGGTCCCAGCGTTTACTGGTCCATGCCAAAAGAGCTCTGGAGAGTCCCTGGATATGACTGAGGTAGGTTTTTCACAACGTTGAATGTACTTCAGGGTTTGTTCAAATTATTAACCCTAATAATTAGCACTTATAAAACAGAATGCACCTGTCATAAATTATGATGGATTTTTCATTTTTCATCTCCGCAGTTTTTGCAGCTCCACCTTCTGTAATTAGCAGGGAAATGTTCTGCGGTTTCCCCACTGTCATGACTCAATAGATAATGAATAAACATATTGTTCACACAATGTCACCAAGCATCAGCATAAAATTAAAATAAAATGACAAAAGTGCTGCTAGATTTCATTACAGCAGAAGCAAAAAATTAATTTTTATCACCACCTGCCATTTAAGGGTTTGAGTCTAATTATTTTCTTTGATATACAGTCGGAAGATTTTCACTTTGTTGCCTGCTGTCAGTCGTCGCATATTTGTAGCTTTTCATCAGTAATGTTCGAAATTCTTCCTGCTCACAGTCTGTATTATTTCAAGACCTGCTGTTTTCACTCCTCAGTGGGGTGGAAAGCTGAGGCCTACAGTTGCCCTCCAAACATTTTTATTCCAATAACAAGAAATGCCACTTCGGTCAAAAAACATTCATGTTTCTGCAGAGGTTGACAGATACATTGGTTTCCACAAAGCAATGCCTCCCTTTCTGTATAATTCATCACTGCTTTGTCACCATGTAGCTGTCGGCACCCACACATACACACACTGAGAGAATCACTCACTCACGCCACGCACACGCACACACACACACACACACAAGCTCGTATCTAACCAGTGTCAGTCACTTACATACCTCACAGCCAGTGCTGGAGGTGCTTTTGTGTTTCTGAGGCCTTGTCTTTCTCTCTGCTTCATCCATTTCTTCTTCAAGACATTAAAACTTCTCTTCACAGCTCCATTTCCCTTCCTCTCACTCTCTTTCTTTCTGCCGTTCAGACATTCTTTTTTCTTTTAGACACCAGAAAAATGATTGTTGCAAAGTGGAGCCTGTCAAGCCAATGAGGACAGAAGCTAGAAACAAAAGCTGAAATAAATGCGGGTGGTTTTAAATTTTGACGCTTTACCCTTCGAGGTACAACTATCCTCAGATTTCTGCGCTCATCAGATAGCAGTTTAAGCTTTCTGAGGAGTTCTGAGGCGTGTGGATAGTTTTGTTAAGTTACAGATAACTGCTGAGGAGAATCTCTCAGTTTCTTTTAACTCTTACTTTAACTCTCACTTTAGAGAAAAATGTGAAAGCGGCAAAAAGCGTTTCTATCAGGATTCATGCCGATGTGATGGTTTTATTTGATTCTCTCATACATTGTTGTAACATTACAGAAAATATGTGACCTACTGTGTGGAAAAGTGAAAAGGTTTGTGGAATTTTAATGTTAGCATGCTGGTGTACACAAAAATACTTTTTCAGCCTGTTCTCAAATTCAACACATCTCAAAGTTTCTTTATTAATGTCCTTAAAAAGCAACATGCACACTCTTGGGTTCACAAAAGTGTTCCTGTGGCTTGGTTGGTAGAGTTAGCAGTGCAAAGGTTGTGGGTTCAATTCCCAGGGAACACACACACTGATAGAAATGTATACCTGAATGCACTGTAAGTCACTTTAGATTAAAACGTCTGCCAAATGCATAAATATAAATGTAAATTGTAGGTTTCTAAGATCCGAGAACACTTTTCTTATCACTGGTCCTGTGATCAAATTTTTCATGATACATAATAATTTCTTAAGATTGGTGTGTATTGGTTTTTGGGTTTGTTTTGGGTGAACTTTTCTATTAATATTTAATAGTAACAGGCCAAGAGAACGTTGGGTACTTCGACACCTTCACCCCACACTTGTATCTGGGGTCCATCTGAAGGAACTGTTGGATTATCCATTGTTCTATTGGTTTAAAGAGGAGGTCTGTTTGTCTGATGAACAGACTCCTGCTGTGGTGTAGTCCATTCACCTTCAGGCCATCACAACTCAAGAGGGACTTAGAGAGAGCGAATATACACAGACAGTAAAAACAGTCACTGTCCTTATTTCTTAACTATTACAAGTTATTCATAGTCCATTTATGAACTTTGATTGCATCATCTACTGGAAATATACTGTATGTATATATTTTGGTTTGGAAAAATTAAAACGTTATATTGAATAGTTCCCTTTTCAATAAACTTTATGAAGGAACTTTTCCATACAATAACAGTTCCAAAAACACCACAAAAACACTGTAAAGCACTCATTAAAGTTCTCCAAACACCTTGTGTGCTACATTGTTCACTTTGGTCAAAATGATACGAATCAGTACAGTTTAACAGTTTATTAAACGGCTAATCTCAGAAAACTTCCCCAATTCCTTTAGACACCAATAGTAATTCAACAATCAAGAATCTTTTTCCTATAAATCTTTTCTGTTTCTCTGTCATTTACACACACATTCACACTGGTGCACACTTGTTTGGGGCACAGATTGTTCTGAGCATGCTCCAACATGCCCGACTTAGTCCATTGGGAATTACATCAACTGCGAAGCAAATAGCAACAAACACGCCGAGTAAACAATATAGCAGGCAGCTCACTGTGCAACACACCTTTTCTAGAGATCTTCCAGCCCCTTTCTGCCACTACAAGTTTGCAGCATCTTTAAAACATCAATACGTAATTGCGAACGAACCTTCGCACCAAAGATTTGCATCTTTTTCACAAGATGCCCCCCCCATCTCATTTGATCCCCATTGCTCACCAGCTGGTTCCAGTACAACTCCAGTTCAACCAGTTCACCATCCACACTTAATTGGTTCCCAAGGCAAGAATTAAATATTTACTTTAAAGCCCTTTAAAATTCAATTGATTTTTATCTGACAGCTGTGATGGTCTCGAGTGAGACTATTGCAGGCGGTCTCCACAAGGTCCCACGAGCGTTTGGGAAGTGCACAACACAGGCTGACAAGAATCCTCCATCTTACACACACACACTCTTACACACACACACAGAGCCTCAACGGCCCCTTGATGTAGACCTGGCGTGGGCACTGATTTCATTTCACACCCAGCTGTTGTGCAGTGGCGTCATTTTCAAAACATTCACACATCAATTAAAGGTGGAGCTAACAAACAATAAAACTCACAATGTTGTTCCGATTCCTAGAAATGTAGCATTTTCAAGCACATTTCCCACATCAACCCAAAGCTTTTACATTTAGCATTTAGGTGTGCATTGCAATTGCATGTCCAAAATAATTAAATGATGATTAATGATGGTTAAAAATGATGAAAAACAGTTAAGTGCTCAAAATTATCTGTAGTGCACAATGAACAATTGATGGCCCCTAAGTATCTCATTTTTTAATAGAATTAGTCACATTTAACACTGAAATTGTATATGTTCATCTATTTAGATTGTGTTATCAAATCAACAGTAATCAAACATTTTTGCTTACACAATAATATTTGATATTTGTAGACACAGACAGAATGAGCTGTTTATTTCTTTTCCATATTTTCCCAGCCAATTGAGGGCATCTGTGGAATGGCATTAAATATATACGGCACAGAAATGAGAGTAACATTTTATTGATAGCGGAAAACATTTTTGAATTTGCAAAAAAAAAACAAGTACATAAGTGGCTGCAGATGAGCAGAACTGTAAGTGAATGGTGGACAGAGTAACAGGTTCTGGGTGGACTTGATTATTGGTCAAACACAAAAAAATAAATAAAATAAAAGGCATGACAGACATTTGCTAACATTAGCCAGAGTCAGTCATGGTCGCAAAGGCCTCAGAGTCAGTCATAAATTCACTGCCAGACCCTGAGTTAATAAGTTATGAATAAGCTACAGCGTTAGCATGAGGAACGAGGAACAGACAGGATCTCAAGAGCTCAGGCACAGGCACTCGTTCCCACAGCGTTGTGCCAGCATTTCCAGAAAACCTTAGGAGGGTTGTTAGCGCCTGAGGGGGAATCAATCACTGCGGGCTCTCTGAGCGTACATTAAAATGTTATGTGGTTAATTCTGTGGGTGAGCTCTGTGCTTCAGATGTATTATATGTGCACATATGATGAGCTGTCTGTGAATACAGTCAGAATCTGATCTGACATCAGTGTCTGCTGTGGTTCAGACACTGAGGTTAAACCTTCAGTTCTGGAAAGTGAGCTTTAAACAGACCACAAATAAACTGTCAAGAGAAAAATTGTCACATTGGACTCACAAAATGTTTGGAGCATTTGAGTTGCATAATAAGCGGCTTTACTGAATCAATGAAAACTTTGTATTGCTGTGATTTATCAAAGGTTCTGAACTGATTTTTATATCAATTGCATCAAGCACCGATATTGTTTATCGTATTAAAAGTTACAACACATTTTGTTTATAAAATATACAACTGACTTATTGTTTTTACATTGTCTAATCTTTGCAGTGTTTGGTTTCTAAATTGTTTTGTTTTACATTTAAAACATGCAAAATGCAAAGAAAACATTTATAAGATGTTATTAATCCTTAATAATTGTTGTTATGCAGACTGAACAGACAGCACTTATCTCTACAGAGAATGTTTCAGTAAAAACCTTCATTTTAATTTATGTTCCCCTATAACATATGAACATTGTGATTTTAACCTGTAGCTCTGTGAGGGGCATTTGTACTTGGCTCTCGTTCATTTACTTTGACTAATAGTCTTTAAATTGCTCCATTCATCTCCTTTTGACTCGTGTTTTTTTTTCTTAATAAATGAGGAATTAATTACCTCTCCATAACTGTCATAAATATGGCTGCCTTAACACCATGCAGGACACAGTGTCACATATGGGATGTGACCTGAGTAATATAGGTTAAATTCTGCAATCTCCATTTGATTTCAAGATTGACATCAAGATTTACATTTGTGTATCTTTCTTATTTGTATCTGTTGTGACAGACTTTTAAAATCAGGATCGAGAAATAAGATTTTAGAATTACCCGAATTTTTATTAGAAGGTCTATATTTAGTACAGAAGGTCTCTCTCTTTCTCTCTCTCTCTCTTTCTCTCTTCCTCTCTCTCTAATCCCCTGGGTGAGTGAGTTTTAAAGCAGGCAGATTGACCAGGTTAATATCATGTACTTTCAGCCTCTAATGGACACACGATTTGGACATTAGTTCAGTTTGTATGACTGGTCCCAGCAGATCAATGGAGAAAAACATATATAGATGCAGATCTGTAACAACTCAAGTGTTTTATAGATTGTCTATTTAAAGCGTAAAAGGTGCTCTGATAAAACGACTATCTCATCCACTGTAAGCCTTTATCTCTCTTCACACTCTCGCCATTCAGTTTTTTTTGTGTGTGTGTGTGCATGCGTGCAAGACTGGCAATCTTCGTCTCCCCGTTCATTAGCACTTCAATTAAATAAAAAAGGGATATAGCAGTGTCTGAATCCACAGCCAATTTGGCAGCAGGCCTGGGCACAGTGCAGCACAGACGAGAGCCTCTTTCCACCCATAATTCGGCCCCTAAGCAGAAGTGACAGGATCTGTCAACGCGGGCGAATGGTCCGGGGATTCACCTGAGCATCTAAGTTATATAACACAAGTCAGATTATAATTAGTGTCAGTTTTAATCTGCTCTTAAACGGCGTGGCATCTGTGGACTGTTGTGCGGCGAGACAGCGAGATGTCAGTGGGCGTTGATAGCCCTGCGTTCACCCCGGCAACTCTAACCTGAACATGAATTTTTCAAGGGGGTTTGGAGGACAGGAGGAAGGATTTAATTATTTCAAATTAGGGAGCTCAGGGTGATTTCGCCTTAATAGCTGTGTGTTCTGTGGAAAAGGTGCCCACCTCACTTTGGGAATAAACCTGGGATGAACATTGCGAACCTCTGCAAAAACAGCTTCACAGCGACTTTAGACTTGCTTAGATCGAACAGGATGCATAATGCTATGAGCCTGCTTCATCATACACTTGCACGTGTTGTATTTTCAAGACCACCGATGACACACAGACATCCTCCCACACACACACACCTACATAGAAACAGACATAAATACATTTGTAAAGACAGAAACACATAAGAATTATTTAAATTATTATATTTATACATTAAATATGATTACATTAAATATGAACATTAAATATAATATACATATATTGTGTGTGTGTGTATGTATATATATATATATATATATATATATATTACTGATATAACTGACTGATTTAACAGTTCCTTGTATTTCACAGGACATGTAAACAAACACATTTTTGAAAATAATTCATACAGTTTAATAATGCCTCTCCAAAGGTTAATTCCCACAAGATTTCTTTTCACTACGAATTTCACTATCCAATATAATGAGTCTAGCTCTCAAACACGCTACATAATCTCTGCATGGCCTTATTAATGTAAATAATGTATTACGTCGACTTCTGTCATACAGTATGTCACAATAGATTGTAGGTCTCATTCAGCCATGCTTATGTAAACATAAGCATGCAACATAATGAAAGAGAGCTTACAGCGTGTATTAAAAAACACAAACTCGTTTTCTATATATTGCTGCCTGCCTTCGTGTGCAATCAGATCTTTGATGTTAATTACTTTTAAACAGAACAGGGCTCATTTTGATCTGTTCATGTGTGTGTATAAAAGTAACTCTTAAGCTCTCCTACCTGTCAGTACTTGAAAATCAAACACTAATGCTTTATTAAGACAGGGTCTGTTGGGAGTGTCTGATCTCGTTTTAGTACATTGGGCCCAGTGTAAGACTAATTAAAAAGTGTATTTTTACATTATTAATTTCTGAGTTTCACACTTAATGAATGTGAAATGACAGGCCTCCTATTTTTATATGTACACACTCAGGACCAGACGGCCGGGGGAATACTGATACGCAGGTTTAGAGAAGGGGGAGCGTTGTAGAAAACATTTATTTCTCCTCTAGAGTCCAGCTGGCAGGAAAGGAACCAAACAAAAGCAACCCAAACAGTTCGGAGACAAAAAACACTGATGCTTTCATCAGAATTAAATAGTAAAATTATATGACCTCAGAGTCCTTGGTTTCTCTTTGTGAGTTTTCAAAAAACAAATCTGTTTTTCTACCCTGAAATGCACAACAGGAAATCAGACATTTTAGCCATCAATTTGGTATTAGTCAGAATAAATATGTAGACACCTGGATCTGGATTTTAAATCATACGTGTTGTTCAATTGGGCTTCCACTAATAGGAGATGTTTGAGCAAGCTCTGTAGTTTTCATTAGTCTGCTGAGATAGAGGAGAGAGAGAGAGAGACAGAGAGAGAGATCAGACTCTCTGTAGAATAAATGTAATCAAGTGTGCAGAGATCGTTTTGCCAAAACACTGCATCTCCAAACACACATTTTCCATCTTCACTACCAAAAGGCTTTGTTCAGCGGAGGCAGAGAATTGATTCAAAATTCTGAAATCCCAAAGCTGGAAGTAGAATAACAGATTGACAACAATAAGACTAGTGCACATTTATTTTTGAAGTATTTCTGTGGTATTTTGTTTCTCAAATACTCCTCTGTTTCTTCATTCTCAATATTTAGATTCATTTAAACAAATAAAAACAAAAATAAGAAATATTAATATGAATGATTTTGTGTATTTCATAACAAATGTGTGAGGTAAATTAAATCAGGGTATAAGCTTTGGGGATTTTGGTTTGTATGTTGAATTTTCCAGATGCCTGTTTTGTTTTGATTCCAAATCTCAGGGCCTGCTTCTCCACAGTTGTATTTTTTTGGTGACCTATGACCTCTGAGCACACCCAGCGTGGGGCGTTTGTCAGTAAGGCCTTCGTCTTGTGTAAATATTAGCCGAGAGCTTCTGCTCTATACTACAGCGCCTCTGTGCAGGGTGACTGGAGTCTCTCCAAGACAAATGCGTCGCTGCAGCTAAGACTGCATGTCAAACACGCCTGACGTTTATTTTCCTACACTGTTAATTTGTCAACAGTTCTTCGTGTCTACTCGACACAGGTCGCTGAAATTTTTCCATTTTTGCTTGCAGATATTTACTCAAATTCACTGGCAAATTACACATGTTGTCGCTGTAATTATTACTGTTGATTGGTGGGGGTTTATTGAAGAACCGTTATTAGTGTCAGTAAAATGCATTTCTTCAACCTTTCATTGCTATCCGCATCTTTTATTTTTCTCTGCACTGTGGCTGTCACATGATGGAAATATTTGATGGATGCAATGGAATTTCATGTATCAATATTCTGCTTGTCAAACAGTCCATTATGTTTGCGGCACCCTGCTCAAACCGAGGCAGAGAAATCTATCAGAATGGTCTGAGGGCAATAAACGGTTTCTAACAGTCCATTGCTTTGCACAAATAAGCCCTGAGATGCAAACAGCCATCTATTTATTAAATCACCCTCAAAGGAGATGCACTTTCCTTCTGGATTTTTCTTGTGTGCATATAGTGACGGAGTGCAATTCTGCAATATATGCACACGCACACGCATACACATGCGCTCGTACTTGCAGGGGGGCCCCTCTGCTGCTCTTTGGACCCAAGCTTATTAGAATAGATTCTGCCAACTTCAATGGTGGGGCCCGGTGTGTGTGTGTGTGTCTGTGTGCTTATCACTTCTCATTAGTAGATCATTGGGAGTCCCGTCCACTGCCAAGCGTTAATCAATGTGTTTTGTGGCTCTGTTAGGGCAGCTGTACAGAGATATTGTGCCCCTCAGGTTAATACAGTGAAGCCCAAGAAATAAAACACTACAGCCATGTCCACAACATGAGGCTTGGTATTATCTTTAAATGAGCTGGGAAGGGACTACATACATATGGATTTCCACTTGCATATATTTTGATTGATGTCATCGCAAAAGCGCTTTTATATGAAAGGTAGTTACTGTGAGAGCAGTGGGCTGTCCACAGCCAGTAGTTCTTGCTTTTATTGGGAATTGTTGTAAATTATGCAGACTGACAGGCGCAGTGAGGAAGGGATTATTTCTGAATAAGTTCAAACGCTTCCCTTTTTATTTTTTCTGTTTAAAGAAAAGCAAAAACAGTGACCCAACCGCTTAAAGAGAGGAAACCAGATAACAATAATTTATTTTGTCATTATTAGGACTATTATTATTTTTATGATTAAATATGCTTAGATATTGTATTGTTTAAAATAATATTTATGAATTAATAACTCATATTTAAAGGTTTTCAAAACTTTTAGTACGTTTATGCTTCTATATTTACAATTATCACTAATGTTAGAAGTCCACAAGCAAAAGCTTTGAGAAAATGATTCTCTCACATTCAGGAAACACTTTTGGCAGCGGGAATTTCCTGAAAGTGGAGAGTATAAGATGACGGCGGTGCTCCACAGGAAGAGTCTGCAAGCCTCCAGAGGTCAAGGCCAGGGGTCAATGTGTGGCGTGGCAGAGATTTGCTCAGAGAGAAATGCGCTAGTTCCCAGCCCTCATCTATTTCCCGGGGAAATTAGCCATAAACGGGACGTTTTTATCTCTCAAGGTTTTGTCACAGATTGTCATTTTTCCTCCACTTTGATTTTTTAAAAAGAAAAAAGGCCAAAAGAGAAAAGAACGACAATAGAACATTTTACTATAGTCATTTCATCTCACGTTAACTTCACCTTTCGCTGTCGGTGCTTGAACTCTCCATTGTTTTAAGACACCCGTGTAAACAAATATAATAATAAAAATAATAAAAAGTTTCACATTTTTCGAAATGTGCAGGGCTGCTCTCTAAGGTCCATTTCATTTTAACCAAATGGGGGGGAAGCTTGTCTTTACCGCGGTGAGCAGATGGAACTATAAATCAAAGCAGCCGCTGCCACTCTGTAGAGGGCCGACCACAGCTGCCACTCTCTGCGTTCCGCTCACATCTTTTCAGGTCCATCGTAAGGCAATCTGTGCTTTTTTGCCACACCTCCCCTCTCTGTACAGTTATATCCATCAAAACGACGCGCACCCATCAACCTACCGCCGCGATCGATTGGCACTCTTATCTCCGCGCATAGCCAATGCGCCGCGCTCTGGAGGTGCGCGCCCCGCGACAGGCCGCTCATTTGGGCTCTTTAGCCCCCAGCAACCACTGTGACTTCGGCACCAGCAGGCCAGGCCTTCTCCATTAAAGTTGCATTATGATGGATATCATGGCATCCCGGCCCTGAGTGTTTTAAACGAGAGGTGACAAGAAACGGAGCACAGGATATTGTTTCCGCTCCGTTTTTAAAAGCCCCCTTCCCCCAAACATCCGTTTAAAGTGGCAGTCGGTGATTTTAACGTATTGGTTGTTTTGCTAAGTAAATAGACTCAATAATCTGTGCATAACCTAGAAGAAAAGGTCGGTTAGGGGACGCAGTGCCGCCGATGGCCAGATGGTGGTGCTCTAATGCCGTAGATTATATCCATCGGCACTGCGGCGCGAGTTCAAGACAAAGAATAGGGAAGACAACTGTTCACGGGAAGACACTCTCTTTACATAAATCTATACTTTTAAACGGAATGAGATGTGATTTCCCGCAAACATTATTGAAACACGCGCTACCACTGCATGTGACTGAGATTCATAAGTTAAACTACACTAAGTAAACACTAACAAATTAGGTTAGGTTAGAGCTCAATGTTACTTGGAGGTTAATCACTGATAACACATTATCTGGTTACAAGAAATCTAATCACACGACCTGTTTTAATTAGGATTATTACTCAAAGGCAGAGGTGAATTGTGAAGATTAACAGCAGAAATTTGTTTTTGATTCCAATGTCAGTGTATTTTTTTATAAATCTTTTGTCCAAACTTTACCATTTTGTATGAAATAATTGTATAGAATTATATAATGCATTTTAATTCTAAATTGTGTTTTATAATTCTACATTTTTCTTTCTTTATTTGCTCATGTCATACTGTTTTACCAAAAAGGTATTGTTATTATCAACATCATTATTATCAACAACAACAGTAAACAAAAAGCTAAAGTAAATAAAAAAACAATAAATCAGTCAAATATACAAATATTAAACATTCAGTAAATTTCTGCTCTTAAACGTACTTTTACTCTGCCCAGCCTGCGTTGTTGTTTCAAATAAACATTTTTTCATTTCAAGTTTTCTAAAGGTCTTTATTATTTGTTTGAACCGTGAGAATGTGTCATTACCACCACGTGCCATGCACGTGTCTCCCTCTTCCTAACCTCTATTTTGTTTCACAATCTTCACAATCTTCTTTCCATAATCTTTAATTTCTTTGCATATCATACGCTGAAACAAGTTATTTTGCTCAATCCAAACATCAGTAGTGAAATGACACAGGAAAGGAAATGACTATCAGTAATTGTTAGAATGTTGTGGAATGAAGTTTTTCTTTGGGAAGCAGGGAAAGTCAGAAGATGATGGAACATGATTTCTGCATGAGATGGGACATCACAAGTCATTCATTATCCAAAGAGAGAAAAAAAGACAGAGCTGGATATCATTTTCAAAGGATATTAGATTCAGTCATTTAAAAGAGGGGCACACACTTCAAATGTGAATTCTGTTGATTTAACACAGTATCCTAATAGAATCCCATTCATTCGCTACACTGGATGAAAACCTCAGCAAAATGCAGCAACAGACAAACTTCCAATACACTGTTTTTACCAGCCTAACTGACTAGTCTTTCTCGAGTGATGAACTAGTCAATCATTGTTTGCAGACATTAGTTCTCTCTTCTTAACTATTTCTTATCTTTTTTGAGGCAGTTGAATATTCCACAAACTTTCCTGTTTATCACTGCAACTAGATGTTACTTTAAAATATTTCCTTTAACACAAAAATTATGAAAAGTAATTCTTAATTCCTGCAGGAGTTCAGTTTCTAAAGCACATTGCAGAATGTGAACTAGTGTTAATGCAGGCTAGTGCGTATTTGGGAGTAACATTTCAAAATTACATACAATGTCATGTAATGATTATATGCAAAGATGTGAGTCTATAAAATAAAATTTGATATATAAATCGTATTTATTATTGTAAATGGTAAATACAATAAAAATGACATTTTAATATCAAAACATAAAAATTAAGAAAATGTTGATAATGTTAAAAAAGCAATATAATCATTTAGTCAAGGGATCTGATACATATTTTGGATGAATAAATCATTTTAGATCATAAATAAATAACTTTGTTCAGGATATGGCTGTATGGTTAGATACTAAAAAATGGGTATAAAAATCACACCATCTCACAAATGAAACAATAAAGGGCTTAATTTTCATATGAAATTTAATTTCATGAATCACATGTTTAAGAGTAACGAAGTGTTCACAAGCAATAATACAACAAAAATCCAGAGAAACAATAACCCAGAAATCTTTAAGCTGAGATGATACTCCATGAGTCACTTAAATTGGTGGGAAACAAAGAAACAGCTGAATGCTTCAGTGAGCCGCCCCTCACCAGTATGAGTCCGGAGCTTGTAAATGCACATAAAACCCGAGTGAAGGAAAACAGAACAGCCACTATTGCTGCTTTGACAGAGACATCGGGCCTCTCCGGACTTCTGCACCTCTAACCATCAAAGTTTCCGGCTCGGGCGATTGGCAGAGAAACTCTGAGCGCAAAACCAAACTTGTCAGCTATACCAGTGACACTACTGGGTTTCCCACAAACAAGGAAGTCAACCTGGGAAGTGTTGCATTTCATTTCAACAACAATATGACAACGATGTGTAACAACACAAAAAATAGAGTGAGGGAGAGAGGGAGGAAGACATGACACTTTTGAAATATCAAAAGATTCCTCGACTACTCTTGGGACCGAGCCATGAAGCAGGAAGGTCACTTTCTTTGCGTTTTCTTTCGCTGTTCTTCTAGTTCTTCTCTGCTAGACTCTTCTGTTTGTGTGTGTGTGCATGTGTGCGTGTGTGTGTGTACAGAGCCGCAGGGGTGGTGAGGAGGATGTTGTCGCTGACTTTTGAAGCGTCTGACAAGGCGAGTGGGGGGGGGTGAAACTGATCCCAACACTGACAGCTGTGGCCCTTAAGGTCACAGGTCATGACCCTGGTAACACGAAGGTAAAATTACCTATTCATGTGTCATGCGTGCTCCTGTGGCCACTGGGCAGAACTGCAGGCTGTCAAATAGACGGGCTGAGCTCAGGTTTTCAAAACCTTTGCACGGATCTTCTCTCCAGTGATTCCCAAGGGAAAAATTATATTTCCTTAATAGCTTAGTTGTTTGAAAAAGACTTCAGTAAACTTGTGTTTTCTCAAGAGTTTTAGATGAGATCTCAAACTGTGCACAGATTTGCAGAGACATCACAGTCTTAAATCAAAAATTTAAAATGTTAAACCATCAACATTCTTATTTTTTGTCAACAGTTGTCTAGTTTGAAATGTACTTTAAGGAGAAACATTTCAGATAGTTCTCATTTCATCTAATCTTTTCTCCTCGATTCTTCTTCCCACTTTAATTCTTTCTCTTCTCTTTAGACCATGTTTCTGATTTGGAAGTTATGAGGTCTCATCTCTCTGTGAGTCTGTGCTCAATCACACTGACCACATTCACTTCATTAGCACAGAGCAGATGAGAGTCAGTTTGGCCAGTGAGTGAAGCGTCTCTCCACAGCATGAAGGATTCATGCAGAGCTTGTGAACATTAGCGAGCGGGGAGCGATTACATGGCAGGAAGGAAGACGACACCTTCATCCTCTCACATCACTGAGTCGACGGGCCTCTCCGTATGATTCGCTGACCCATCCCGAAGATTCACAAACTGTCACTGTGGGTTGTCGGTCTTGTGTGAAACTTCTGTCTCAGGATGGAGGGGAGTTTAGAGGAAAGGAAGAAAACTTTTCCGTGACATCAAACTTACTTTGACAGGTACACTGCCCAGGGAGGTCCATGACAAGCTGTGTGTGACCGACTCTCACAGGCTTTTTTGGATTTATAGAGGCACTGAGTCTTTCTTCAGCATCAACATTGCAAGTAAAAGCAAACTGAACATTGGTAACCTTTTTTACATCCATGTATTTTTGGGTTAAAATGGATATTCAAAAACAACATAATTCAAAGTAGGACTATGAATGCATATTAATAAAGTTTTAATTTTATGTTGACTTTAAAGATTTTTGAGTTTTTAAACACCCAAAAGGAGTCAAGTAAAGTTTGAAATGATGATGATGAAATGATTTTTTGCAGGTTTAGATTTTGAAGTGAGATATTACAGATAAATGTCACAATAAAATCAGATGTTGCTGTAAATATCAGAAAATATAAGACCACAGAGAAACAATAGTCTAAAGATGATGTCTACTTTAGATTTTTTGTTATTTTAATGTTTTAAAAAGCACTATGGCATGGATTTATCCATTCCAAATAGGTTTAGCCCATAATCTACAAAAACAATAGCCTTTTCCATTTATTCTGTTGGAGCTGGAAAGGCTACGTACATGCATGTTGGTATGAAAGGAATGGTGTGTGATTTAAGTATGTTTCTGGCACAGCTTCAGCTCCAGAAAGCATCAACAGAGGATCCCACTCTAACGGACAGTTGCTCCATGTGTCTCATACAAACAGGGCTGGAATTATCCTTTATCGGCAATTGCATGCAGCTCCAGTGGGCCGGCTTCACATCCCGAGTCAACCACGTCGGGCTCGGGATTAAAGATGGACATGCGGCCTCTCCATGCTCCAGCGGTCTGAAATCCATAACCGGATTGGAAGTGTTGCGCCATTAGAGTTAAACCGGCATCAAAGGCCTGAAGCTAGAGAGACGCAACATGCTCACTGTCCAAACCTGCTTAATCAAGGCCCTTACAGAAAATACAGAGGGGACATTGAGTTGATAGGAGTTTGAGCTGAACTGGGTTTGATTCAGGTATTGGATGGAGTGAGATGCCACTTAAACCCAGAGCAGGAATGCCAAACACATTTCCAAAGGATTGTGGGGAATCTGTCTGAATGTTATCAGGAGGGTAGCTTGTGGCATGTACTCACCAAAATACCCCCAAACAGAGAAAGCAGGATAAGAAAAACCAATAATATCACCAGTTCAACAATAAAAAACCCTTTGTAATTCAACAACTTTTAATGGTTAGAAATTGCAACAGAAAACCTGCTAAATTATATATTGGTTTAACTTTTTAATTTAAAGTTAAATTGGATGTTACCCTATTTAAGACCATTTTCTTTGGGTTACCTGACAGAACGTTTTTACAGAGTACTTCCCTTTTTTGAGTTACATGATTAAGAAACCAATTTTTGGGGTGGACACTCGTCTGTTCATCTTTGGAGGATTACAGTAGAAATAATACTTTAGGTTAACCTTTACTGAAATACAAAACATTTAATACAGTGTATATATAAATATGGAAATATAGCATTTTTCTATTTAATGTTTACAAACCTTTTTGTTTACAAATGTACAGTTCTTAGAATCCTGAAATCTGGAAAAATCTTTAGACAGCAGTCACTCAGTATGAACTAAATCAGTTCATAAATGAAAAATGATGTTCATGAACGTATATCTCATGTTTTAACAACATAATGCAACATACAAAGTTTTGCAAAAAAAAGTGCATTAAAAATTACATCTCTTGGGCATTTTTTGACAGCGGTTTCATGGTTTTGCACTGGTTTCTTCTGTTTTTTGTAACGTTTTTTGTATTTCCCTCCATATATATGTAATTGCTTGTGTTCATATGTACTATATGCCTATAAAATGTTGCAGGCAGTTTTTATAGGTGCTATATTAAAGTTTTTAAAGTGTCAGGGGTCCTGCTGACAGTGTATGTGATGTTGCTTTGGTGTCTGTAACTCCTGCATTCATCCCTGTACTGACTCAGAGGTCTGGAACAGTAGGTGACGGTAATGAATTAATGACACCGGCAGCTCGTCACACTGTCTGCTGTGAAATGTTTACAGGAGGAGTGCTGATGTACAACGACACTAATTTGAATAAAAATGAATTTACCCCTGTTGTCTCATTTGCAGGAAATTTTCACATCTCTTGCGCGAAACTGGCACAGTATGAACCATCGCGTTCACACACACACACACACACACACAAAGACACATATTTTGGTGCACTTTTGGAGTATAACACACATTGTGCCGGAAAGTTTCTATTAAACTTGGGAAAACCTACAAATCTGGAAATACACAAAAGGCGAGAGAGAGAGAGAAGGAGAGAGACAGAGAAAGAGAGAGAGAAGCTATACGTCCCACCTCATTGATCTAGCTGAAGGACAGATGTGGCTTGTTTAATTAACCCAAGCCGGAGGTGCAGATTGAAATTCAGACACTACTCTGTATGAAAATGTATTTACACTTGGCAAATTAACAAGTGCCCAACATTAAAAACGTGTGAGAAAAGAAGAGTCAGAAAAGAGCTTATCAAGCCAATTCTGCAGGAATTGTTAGTGGTATTATATGACTTGCAGATGTGAATTAACACTCCAGTTTAGGATTAGTAAACATTCTAAGATAGTCTCATGAGGCTACTTTCATTATCATAGATGTTTGACAGGATGTACATCTGTAAGAAAATACATTTAACACAACAAAACACTACATACTGTACAATGGGGTCTATTTGCCTGGTTTTAGAAAAATATAAAACAAACGCTATAAGGTAAAGCAGAGGACTATTTTAATTTCTAAGTTAAAGGGAAATTTGTGACATAGACCATGGAAACTCTGTTTCCCACATAAGATAACACAGATCATTTTTAAAGTCAGTGCCAGTTTGAGTGTTGCTGTCATTTAAAGGAGCCAAAATCCAAATTAGAAAAAAGTAAAATAGAAACATTTTCACTACTCGTCTCTGACTTTTGGAACCCACTGAGTTTTTATTATTTATGATAACTATAAATAGTCATACAAAGAGATTATTAATAATAAAATACACATGAATTACAGATACATAATAGCTTTTTTTAAACGAATCGTTTATGCTCTCACAGTTAACATTGTGCCCGGCTTGGTTAAAGTGGCATATTAGTTTGATGAATTGTGAGAAACAGCCAAACTAATGAAAACAGAACATGAATGCTAAAACGGAAGGTGAGCATTTTTGTCATATGAAATTAGATGTAAGGTTGTATTCAGCAAATGGAAACAGAAAGCATATTGGATTCATTTGTTCCAACAAATTGGTAATTTGAAGAGAAAAAAATTAGATTGCATTTCAGGCTTTTAATCAGAGAGGCATTAGTTAATTTATCAAGCACTGTATAATTTGTCTTTGAGTGTTCTTGCATTTCTAGCAGTAATAGCATATCCAGTCTGGCTCTCCTGGGTCGTTCTCTGCTAATTAATGTGTGGCTGAATCCTATTGCATTATCACAATTGAACCTGCAGTACACAACGCTGCAATAACAATGCGGTGAAAAAACTCGCATACACACAGAAGCTAAAGTAATTCTAGTTTAACTTAAAACTTCACAATGAATTCACCAAACTACTCTGAAAACAAACCCTGTATTTAAAAACACGGCAACTCTAATTAAACATTAGAATTTTAAGTCAGTGTAACCCTGTCTTAGTTATTCATTTCCAATAACAGCTGTTCTGAGCATTAATATGTCTTGGTTAATTTACAATATAACATAACCTTATTATAAAATTTGTACCAATAGAGTCTTTTCAGAGCTTTGGGCATTCCCAAGAACCAGCCAATATGTGAGTCAGAAACAGTGCAATTAATCAGGACTTGAGAAACATCAGTTTGCATTTTCCATTCGAATAAAACAATTCGTACATTCCAAATTGATCACGGAATCGATTAACCCGTCAACTCCAGTTCAGCCGAGAATGTTAAAACACACCAAAGCTGAGGGTTTCCCTTCCCTTCTAAGGGAGCCGTATGAATCTGATTGGTGGTTCAGCACCTCTCAGGAGCATGATGAATATTCAAAGATACAAGCTGCTAAAGGAGCAGCCAATAGATGCCAAGTAACGCTACAAACTCCTGCAGTGACTTTTTTAGATTTGAAAGGTAAGGTGCATTTATCAACAGCAGATGTGGAAGGTCAGTGTCTGTGGTCGCAAGCCACAGATATATTCACGCGCCATCTGAGTACTCTCTACACTCTCGTGCTCTCATAAATTATAATCCAAGCCCTGGAACAACATTGCGGCTAAATTGCAACTCTAAGGTCAATTATTGACAATTTATCATGCATTCACAGTAAGGGCTATTTAAAGTCTTCCATAAGAGAATGTGTGTCAGAATCAGGGCAATTTTAGCATACAATTAACTATTACATGACCCTTTTTCTGCAAAGTAGCATGGCCTAATTGTGAAGTGTAAACTGCCCGTGCCAGCCAAAGTGAGAGAGAGACATTAGATGAATGACCGTGGTACCATCTGTGGGCAGGAAGTGATGAGGCGAAACTTGGCGAGGATGTGATGGGTGTCCGTCCCTCATTACGTTTCTAAATGCAACTTAACTTTTCTGGTTTCCCTTATTTCCGGTGTTTCAGTCTACCTGAATCATAGTCTCTGTATATTAGAAGTCTAGCACTAAATCAGTCTTTTTCCCAGAAATGAAGGCTTTCTAATGGTTCTTTGCAGCAGTATATTTTTAATCAGTCCTTACATATGATAAAAATAAATGTACATGATAAAAAATAATTTTTGAGTTGGCTGTGTAGCTGATTGGAGATAAAAAAGAGATTGAAGAGAAGAATTTTCCATTTTACTTCTATAATATAAAGCATTTCTGAGTGAAAATGGTACAAATAATAAAACAACATGCAATAATACAAGAAATGTAGGTGCACTTTTTATACATTTCTGTTTGAATTGTTAAAATTGGGTGGTACATACCTAGTGTTAAAGAGAGAGGGGTTGAAATGTAAGAGGGATTTACAATGTCATCTGAAAAGGGAATAGAAAAAATCTAAGTTACTGAAAACCAGCAATGTTAAAAACGTAAACAATGAATTTAATTTTATGTTGACCTACTGTATGTAAACAAATGAGATAAACAATAACACATGCTCTTCCAAGACATCAAACTGTTTTAGAAGTCTTTCTGATTGTGTAATTGGAAGCTTTAATTTGAAGTGTTTCATGTCTTTGGCAAAAACCAAAATGCACCAACTACTTTCTTTATTTTTGGCTGTTCACCACACTTCCATACGGTCTCAGAGCCCCAGTGTCTGTCGATCTTCAGCTTCTGAAAACAACAGGTGCTGCTGCTCCAGTAGAGGATGGAGATGGTCTCTGGTGAGTGTGGGCCGTGGAGGACTCATCTGGAGATCCAGACCGGACGGGGGGAGATGATGAGAGAGCTGAAATCAGTCGTGGTTCTCTCTCTGGACCCCTCGCACGCTTAATCATTTCAATCCAACAATTCTGGTGCTGCAAACTCATGCCAAATCTCTCAAAACATTCCATGCCTTTGTTTTTCCTCCTGTCATTCCATAACATCCTTCTGGTTATTGTTGGGTTTTCTGTCCAACTACAGCACTGTGTGTATTGTGCTGCATACCACAGACCTTATTGAAACACTATAACATGCATAAATCATTCATAATATGCTCAGGAACCGTGATTTAATGTTGATCTTAACCATGAAAACAGAGGAGTGAAGAAATTGTCACTCTTGAAACTGTTAACTGTTACTGTTAAGTTTGTGTTTGTCATTAACCTTTCATAATTTGCTTTACTAGTTCATTTTAAATGACTGTGCTATAATTCATTTTTATATATACAAATATTCATATTTTTAAACGGCCATAAATAAGGTTGTGAAAGCAGTCAGATAAAGAAATAAATGGATGAGCAAATTACTTTTTTTAAGCAGTTTTTTTAAGTAAAGTGCAGAACGTTATCTACCCCAATGCAAGTGTAAAATGGACCAAAACCAGAAAGAGATTTACATGCAACATACATGGATCTACAGGTTTAGTACAGGCTGCAGTATACTGAGCAGTCTGGTCCATGCTGTGTTTGACCCATTAGCCAATATTCTAAATGTATGACTGCCGTGTGATTTTGGAGCTCTTCCTGTGCTTCCTCCACCTCCCTGATGAATATTCAGGACTCTCATGCCTTTTCACAGCAATAATAGGCCAGCCTGCCTTTGGGGGAAAGACTTTGTGAGTAGCAGATTATTTCAACCTGTCTGTAACACGGCCTTGGTCTTTCTTAAGCTGCTTTCCAAAGGATGAAATCTTACTTGCAAAACTCCTGTTGCCGCCCGTGTGCGAGCCCTGGAGCCACTGTGGAGTGTGAGATGGCTCCTGGTTTACAGGTGGCCCCTGTGTTTTAGAGGTGGCAGAACCAAACCCCCTACGGCCCTTCATCGCCACTATCATCCTCAACTCCCAAATTGGAGGAGTGAGCAGGATGCGTCTTGGGCTGTTTTGTCCAAACCGCCAGCGCAGATGGGATAATGACTTTTACAAACAGCATTCTGATGAGAGGAGGGGAAGAGGAACGATATGTAAAATGCACAAAGGCTTCCATAAGCACATCGGGCTCTGCATCTGGAACAAACTAAAAAGATGTTTAATAATTTAGAAGCAAGCAGGCAGGCCTGCTGCAGCTGTTGTGTGCAGACGAGCATGAAACGCGGCGATGTGGCAGCTGGCTCGTACCTCTCCCCTGGTTTCGGTGTGGTGAGGAGATGGCAGATTTGGGATTAGCCAATCCCTGATTCTTTTGCCCATCTGCCACCAAGACCCCTCCACTGACTTTCTCCTACAAAAGACAGAAAGAGAGAGAGAGAGGGAGAGAGGACAGGAAGTGCATCATAAACAAAGTGATAATGAATGCTGATTGGCCAGTGTTTTGGCCATGCTAAAATACACAATACAGTAACAGCATGACATCACTTACTGTAGCTAATGTGTATATAATTGTTCAGCACCCATTTATTCAAGCAGAGGGATGGTCTTTTATACAATGTGACTATTTTAAAAAAAGATTAATTTTTATTACATAGTACAGATTTTAGTTTAACCTTATTCTCTGTGTTCAAACCTCTTATATTTTATGCACACTCCCCTTCACCTCGTGTGTGTTTTGTTGACATGTGGCTACAGCGGGGCACGATCATACTGTTGCTCCAGGGCACGTTTTGCACTCCACACATTTTCACGAATACAAAATGTCGCTGGCCACAAACAATTCTCAGGCCTAATTGGTTGAATTAACCAAGTCTTGTCTCTTGTCACCATACTGATTAGCAAAGCTCAGCTGGGATGGTTGGAGGGTTGGGGAGGGGGGTGATTGAGGGATTTGTGATGACGGGGATAGGAAAGGGGGGGCAGGTGAAGTTGTGTTTGCCCATGAAAGCGACGTGATCCTGGGTAAAGTCCCAGCTGGGCCCCTGTCTCAGAGTGCCAGGAAGATCGCAGTTAGCTGCGGAGGGGGATTTGTTGCACTTTGTGGCCTCCCTCACAATGGCTCTGTTCTTTTCTAGAGAACGCAGCTTATGGTTGATAACAACCGGATAAAAAGATTCTCTGTTCCATTATGGAGAAAGATCTTTATATTTTTACATGAATTAAACAAAATATAAGTTTCTATGTTTGTTTTATTTTAACTTGGATTTTTTAAGGCAAGAATCACTAATAGTATTACTCATATCTAAGGTGAAGGATTTGAAAAACCACAAATGTGATCAAAAGTAAATCTGGTAACTCATCCTGTTTGTGCTACAATCATCAATGACATTTCAAAGCAAGGAACTAACTGAATATCATGCTAAAGATTGTTCTATGACACAAAAAATCTTTTCGATTAATGAAGAAATAACCATTAGGATGTTTAAATGCATTTTTATAAAATGTTTAACTTCATTATTGAGTGAAAAAGCATCTAATTTCTTACTCTTTGCGGTCAAGGTAATCCCCACACAATGATACATTTTAATATTTAAACATGGAAGAGTTTAGAATACTAACTAGCGCAAACAGTGAAACATCGCTGTCCTGTCAGCCACTGACATCAGCCTACAATTGTGAGTGGCTGACAAGAACAATAATAAAGATTAATGACCTTTAATCTTTTGGTTCTTGATAAATGTCTGCAATGTTCAGCTCAATTTGTTGTAACAACTTCATTCACTTGTTTTGCAGATAAAGTTAATTCTCAGTAATGCTATCTGTGTTTAAATTGTGTTTGACTGCCCTAATTTAGTATACAGAACTGAGGTCTAAAATCACAGCTTAATGTTTAAATCACTTAAAATGTATTTGACTTTTACTTTATAATTGCATTTAGATGGATATAAAGGATTCGCCACTATTGGTCACATCATTTCTAAACTTATCAAAATATATAATAAATTTACATTGTTATTGATACATGATTAATGCCTGACACTATTAAATATATACTTGTAATTGCAAGAGTCATTCCAGGCCTATATATCAACTATAAACCACATTAAAGTGATTCAGAAAGTTCAAATCTCTATTTAGCTTTTTTTTTTTTTTGATGATCATTTGGTGTATTTTGGGAAGGCTTTTAACCTGGCGGTTCTCCGGGGAGATATTAAAAAATGAGTCTCTAGTATTGGGAAGAAGATTAAACCTCGGGTCCAACAAAAAGAAGAATAGAGAACAAACCTTTCCTTCTGTAATTTTTCCCATGTGACTTTACCAGGGGAATATGTGTTCAAGGTTGTGGGACAAGGTCCTGATAGTGACAAAGCACAGAGAGGGGAGTTTATTCTCCTCAATATGGTGTGTGTGATCTCTGAGGAGATCTCGCAGCTGTCCAATAGCCTGCCGTGGACTCCTTTACCTGAGTCCCAGGCTGCGTTCCAAAGATCAATCTCGGAATCTCTTCCTCTTTTAAAGCACGGCTACAACAGTCGGAAGCACATTAAGTATTTTCCTCTCCACAGGGCTCCCATAAGGCCGCAAACAACAAACTCCAGAGTCAGGCAGACTGGGAGCAGGAAGATATTCCTGCCGCACTCCGGTGCTGGTAGTTAATTCTTTCCTTGCCCAGAGCCATCCGACTACGCTGTGTGTGACGCTCTTGACGTACTTTTCACGATTAAAACACATTTCTGATACAGTTAAGTTTCACACTGCTGTCATTAATTATATTTTACTTAATTCCCAAGCCTTCTCTCTCTCCCTTCTTTTTCATTTATACTTTTTTCCCTTAACCCGTCTTGTGTTTTGGGAGCGTCCGACGGTGTCCTACTTAGCTTTCCTTTGTCTTGCATGTGATCTTCAAATGTGAGATCAGTCGTCCATGTTTCTCCAAGCATCTCTGTTCAAACCTGGGAAATCACTCATCAATGGTGAAAAGATAATTATATTCCCTCTGGAGTGTGTGTGATCAGGTTTCTGTCTTGGTGAAGTGGGGAAACAGTTCTGATGATGTACTGATCTACTCTGGTTCTCTGAGGGTAATACCTGTGTTTTGTTTTCTTTTTTCAACAGCACAAACAGATGCAAAGTATGACTCATACCACTTCTTTGCTTTAGGATAACTTCTTTTTAATTCAGCAAAGCATTTATTTCCCAGCTATTCCTGTGCATTTGTGCATGTTTTGTATGAGTAAAATAAGTTTATTTATGCTCACAATAAAACTACCTGGGCAACCACGTCTGTCCCACTTAAGAATGTCTAAGGTTGCCCCATAATTCTTGGGAAATAATAATTTAAGAGATCTGGTCATCATGCACAGACATTTTGTAGCTGGCCAAAAGTCTTTTAAGACCAAACAGTGCCCACTTGCTACCTGTTTAAAAGACGTCTTATATACTGTCAAAACTGAATGTAGTGTAATGAACAACACTGTTCTCTGTGCTGTGTATTTCTGTTTGAATTCAGTTCATATTACCATACCATAGAACTTTAGAAAATATACCATAGAACAAGAAAATATGGATGTTTTTATTATGCTTTAATAATTTATAATTTTATAATTAGTGTTACTGCTATATATATATGTAGATTTTAACTTTACTCATAAAATCACATACCTTAAACAGTGGTGGTAATAAAACTAAGCAGCAGTAAAATTCTTATTCCTGTATTTAAATTCTTTTTGATATTTTATTTTCACTTAACGCTATAAATAAATACAATAAGTGTTACTCAGTCAAATCTTGTGCTTGATCATAACTTTGCAAAGGGAGTTTTTGTGAAATGTTATAGTAAAAAACATGTTCCAGTATCATTATTCCTCAAGGGCCTGCTCACCTCAGCCTTTCTCTCTGCCTCTCTTTCTCTCCCTCACATAAACCTCTTGCGCCCTGAAGCCTCTTGGTCTGACTAAAGTGACACGGGGGGCTGCAGTGTTGCCGCGGGATACGCAGGGCTCAAGGTGACCAGTGAGTTCTTTCATCAGCATCACAGATCGATACAGATTCGAACAGAGAGCCCTTCCGTGTCCCAGAGGACCAGTCTGCAGCGTCCAGCTGGGGGCGAGCTCTGAGCCAGGCAGCAGGAAAGGGCTTACACTGAAATCATACCTCCCTTCCTGACAGATACAGAGAGGATAATCAGACACAATCTGCCACTGTGTCTGATCAACCATATATCTCATCACCATCACAATTAAAGCTATAGTCACCTAAATAATGGAACATTGTAGTTTTCTTTCCACTCTCATGTTCTTTCAAACGCACATGCTGTTATGTTTATAGAAAAACAAGAAAAAAACTGTTAATATCAACCACATTCCTTAAACTACTGTATTACTACTGAAGAGTCATACTGCATGTATACAGAATATAGTGCATACAAAATATACTGCAAAAGTCCTGACATAAGATGATCACTGAACTCTTCTTGCATGAAGATAAAGAGCAGAAAGCTGATTATCCCAAAAAAATAAAAAATAAAGATTTAAACAACCTGAGCTAAATATAGACAGAATTTTACTTTTCGAGTGATCGTCTGTTAAGATCTGTGGTAGCGCATTATTTCACTTCCTCATACCAATAACAGGTATCCCATCATGCAGTGGGGGAGACATTTTTATCCTCGGTGTCCCATAAGGCCAGACCAGGACGCTCCTATAAAAGACTTCCAGCTGTGCGCGATGATCGTACATTTCTAAATGCAGATCCTAATTAGCGATGGGTTGCCATCCAAGCTAAAAATGCTGCTGTTAAGAGAAATAGAATTTGGTTGTTAAATTGATCACTTGAGGACATCGGGCTCTGCATTCTTCTCTGTGTCACCCGCACCTCGTCGCCCCCTCTGAATCTCACGCTTTTGCTTTCTGACTGCATACAAGGCAATTACGGGCGACGACATCGTGCGACGCTGCGTTCGGGTTGCAGCTGGACAGATATTTGAAACAAGTCAGTGTTTAATTAGGTTACACAGTCATTTCCTCCCCTGCAAATTAAAGCCCCAGAACCTCACACAATTAATCTGCGTCTGCAGGTCCCGTGCAGCTCCCCTGGAGAAGCTGCTCTGGTTCTTCAGATCTGACCCTCTGGGCCTTCTCTGCCACGGGGAGAAAAGCAATTATAAAAACAGCCCTCACTCTAATCGGCACAAACTCCAGCACACACACAGTTATTGATATTTCAGAAAAAAGGGAAGTTAATTTAGCTCCTCACTTTTAATTGCTAAAACAGTTTTATTATGCAGCTCCAAATACAGTCCTGACAACATAATACCCCTGTGCAATGTGGATATGATGGCTATTAGGGCGATATAAAGTTGGAGATATTTTGCTAAAATCGGTTTAGTTCATCAGTTTGCTTCACGAAATGTTGAAATAAAACCAAAAGCAGTAATTAAAATTGTCCTTCAGATGTTAAATACAGTCATAGCCTACTTTCAAAACTCCCTAAGCAACAACAAGGCTGCAAACAATACAACATACACCCATTATTCTACACCTACATGACAAAAATCAGCCACACTCAACACCATTAGTAGGTAATGTAAAAGTAATGAGTAAATTTAATGAACAACACTTCCTTAACATATAATTGTGTTGTGGAGCAGCTTGTAAATAGACTATATTGTTATTAATAATTTTGCTACTGTAATTAGTGGTGTTTTGTAAGGCAAGCATCATTAATATTTCTCATACGAAAGTTTTCATTTTTGGTTTATAACTCATCCTATTATGCTATGGACATAAATGATACCTGGGGTGTTGTTGCTTATTTTACGCCATCAGACATACGAATGAAGGACCGAGGAGTTTAGTTCAACAAACACCCAAAACACTCTAGCAACTATATGGCAGCATGTTGAAAACCATATCATGTGTTAATTATATATTAATTATATATATATATATATTATATAACTCAAAATTACAATATTACTAGCTAATATAGGCACAAGACAAATACACTCTATTGGCAAGTGTAACCTTTAATCTGTGTCCAGTTGACAGTGGACCTTGTGGTGTGGAAATTGACAAGGGGATCAGGTGCACTAATTTTTTTATATAAAGTTTTTGTGTTGCAAAGTGGCATGCAAGTACACGAATCAAGAACAAGGAAAAGCCATTTGACCACATGCCAAGCCCATGTCCCATTTTTGTAGATAATTTCCCCCAGAGTCAAATTTAATTGCTGCTTGAGTGCCCTCAATCTTTAAACATTTTCCATCATTCTCTGCATCATTTATTTTTCAGGATGACAAAGGAAGGGCTAAAAAAAGGCACGCAAACAGAAGATACCTTTAACGATCCTGCCCGCGTGACAGGTAATGACACATTTAAAGACGACTCTAAGAAAGGCTGTCCTCATTCGTTTTAGCACATTAAAACCGGGCTTAAGGCAGAAGAACAGGGATTTGCATTCTCTTTAGAAGCTGACTTTGCAAGTGTGTTTGTCTACAAAGCAGTTTAAAATGAAGCTATACATGATTCATGCTAGCTGCTTTTAAGTGGCTGCTCTCCGAGAGCAGGATTTCACATTACTGTAGGCTAATTATTTGAAGCTGACTTGGCCAGGAACGACAGGTTGTCTAGGATGGAAAACATGCGAGAGCGGATAAGAATATTAAACATGAATATAGGAGCAGACCAGCGAAGGTGGGATTTTATGGGAACGTAAAATGGGTGTTATCGTATGTGGGTTGTGTGATCATTCTAGAGTCGTGGTTCTCATAACGTGAGACCCTGGAGCCCCTCCTATGTAAATCGATGGCCACACAACCTGGTTCTTAGTATTCAATAAATACTATGAATATTTCATAAAATATATTTTTATTTATTCAGAGAACTAAGCATTTGATGTGCAATATGGTCTCTGTAATGCAATTCACAATTCATATCCATAAAAAGTTAACATTCTAACATTGTTTCTAGCATGTTTATGCTAGAAAGTAAATGTAAGGACTAAAATAAATGATGTGCTAAAACTGACAAAGCTAGATCAACATGACAAAGTTCGCTCCACTTTTTAAATAAACTTTATGAAAAAAATGATTTGACTAAGAAAATACAAACAACATGGCAAACATAAAAATTATCCACAACTTTACATAAATCTGTGATACTCTAGTTAAAATTTACAAATACTGTACCTCACATTCCACCAACTGCCTTTTAATGATCAAAAGATACAAAACCTTTTATGGACATTGCATTCACAACACACTTTGTTCAAAAATCTGAGGGGGCTTCTGTCCTCAGTCTGAATGGGCGTGACTCATCTGCCAGGCCTCATCTAAATCTTATCTAGTCTTCAGGTGTGAATCTAGCAGACATCCAACAACGGTTGGGGAATATCTGTCATTTGCCTCCATCAAAGTGCTTGAGTTTCAAGGCGTCATACCGGATGCTTGACTTTTCCCACATGTCACTTTGATTGTTTTCTTCTGACCTTGTGGGACTTCATCGATGTTCGCGTGCAAGCTGAAGCTTTGAGATGCAGGAAACCCTCGTCCTCACTGATCAAATTAAAAATGCATTTGTGCCCCTCCTCCCACACGACTTCTCTCACACATGCCCACGTCCCACAGAACAGACAATAATATTAATATATATATATTTATATGTTTGATAGTCACAAGAAGACTTTTATCAAGAGGAAAAATACATCAGTGATGTCCCTTCCTTGTTTTGATGTTCTGTCACCTTTGTTCTTTAGATGATGAGGTTAAGTTTCATAGCGGCGGTCTTCTTGCTCTGCCTTTAGTCTTTACATTTGTCTTTCGTTTTGATTTTGTGACAGAACAGCGCACCGTGGGCATTGTTAGGGTACAGGGGATTTTCAGACTGGAGCTAAATATATTTTTTGTTTTCATAATTAATTTAAAGTTTCGATGCAAGTTTGTCATGAATAAAGGAGAAGAAAGAGGCAAAGTGATTCGGGTTTTTGAGTGTGAAAGCTTTGTGTTGGATGGGGGCTGAATAATTTATCGTTTGAAAAGACAATGACATTTTTTGTCCCACATTTCTGGTAAAGGAGCAAAACCGTGTACATGTAAAATCATCTCAGTACATCTCATGTCGGAGACAAAACCTCACAAACACAAAGTCCAGTTTCTTAAAATACTACAAAATGGTTGGATTAGATTGTTAGATCCTTCTTGTTGTTAGACCTAAACCAGCTCTCAAATTGGAGTTGTCTTATGATGCATTGATACAACACACTTTATTTGTGGTTTCCGTGTATGGTGGTTCAGACCGAAACACTGTGAAGTGACTGGTAGAGGCAGAAGGAACTCAGGTTCAAAACGATCAACAGAAACACAAACATACAAGCTGAGCTGTTGTTTTTGATTCAACACAATTAAATATACAAACTCTTAAAGGAGTAATTAGCAAGTATTCAAGCATATCTGGAAAATCTTTTCACAATCCAAAGGGTTGTTAAGACAACAAAGTGTCATTTTGAGCATGTGTGCTGTTGAGTTGGTGGTTGATGAGGTCGTGGTTGGAATGCATGTCCCGAAGGTGATGGGGGGCTGGGGGGGTGGGGGCAGCTGTGGACAGATTAAGAAGTGATTGCTCACTAGGGAATGAGACAAGGACACCAGGCCGCCAACTTTGAGTTCTCAGTGACAGGAGCTCAGGGATGTCAAACACCCATCAGCCACGTGTCCGCACTTTGATTTAAGACTCTAGCTGTGAGCAAGAGAGCGTGTGTTTGTCTGATGGGGTTAACAGACTTTCGCATGATAAAACATGAAGGTGAGACAGGAGGCAGAGAAAAAGCTCTGAATGTCCACCATCATGTTTTTATCTCTGTTGGTTGGGAATTTTAAGCAA
This sequence comes from Botia kubotai, assembly GCA_036877585.1. Classification (NCBI taxonomy): domain Eukaryota; kingdom Metazoa; phylum Chordata; class Actinopteri; order Cypriniformes; family Botiidae; genus Botia; species Botia kubotai. Next base: position 1,277 of record JAZGTI010001870.1, on the reverse strand, counting down.
TGGTCCCACATACCATAAACGTTTGACCTATCAGGAAGAGACCCCGAGACCTTCTGGGTGTATCACAAAGCATCTTTAATGCAAGTACCGAATGTTAAAGTCAGGCGTTCAAAACTCTGTTTTGAACCAATGTAAAACCACTGGTTTAAATAACACCATGTCCTAAACTGCAATGTGACATCAACAGAACTCAGATGACAGTAATTAGAGAGTTTAGATTAAATTCCAAACCTAAATTCTGATCAAAATGAGTCACACAGAGTTTACACTCTTTTTTGAGGGGGGGGGAATCAAACTACTAACGGCACACCCACAAATGTCACTGCATATTAAGCTCAGAAAGGAGAAAGAAATTTAACATTAAAGCATGATATCACATGTACAAAATTCCCCTTTGGCAACCCATGTAATGTTGTGTTGTACTGAAGGCGCACGTTCACCGACAGCCAGTGCCCCCCCCACCCCCCACTATAAGCTCATTCTAGTCTAATTAATTTGCTCTTATTAGCTAAATATGCTTTTGAAGGGCCAGTCTCTGTGTTGTGACACTATTTGCCCAGTGGAGCACCAGTAATAAAGTGTACAAATTCACCAGATAATTGTGCGCTGATACTGGTGGTGCCCCTCAAGTGCGTACACTTGAACCCTTGCTGCTCCAGGCCCTGCAATGTGTGTGTGTGTGTGTGTGAGAGAGGGAGAAAAAGAGAGACGGGGGGTTTTGAGCGGCTGCATTATTCATCTGCTGCTGAGTTTCAGGGTGGCGTTGGGGGACCGTCGTACCTCTCAGTCTCAGTTCAAGGAGAGGCAGAAAATTAACAGGCCAGACCTGTTCACATGAACTAATAGCTCAAAGCCACTCTCAAAGACAGATAAATAGATATTTAAATTGCATTTACTTTGGAAATTCAACTGAGATAGTTTTCATTAGAGGTGTAATCACTGAGCAAATGCAGACGGAGTGATGCCGCCTTGCTTAAGATGAAAGAAATAAAACCTGATTCGTACTTTGCTCTTAAGACTAATAACATGTTGCAGTCATACTAATGTTACTATTAAAATGATAATTTAAGGTGACAGGTTTAAGAAATAATCAAATTTGTGCACAGACAGATGAAATGAAAGTTGTTCATTTAGAAAGAAAACACATACGTGGGTCAAGTATTACCAGATGTCCTTGTTTCATTGTACAGAAATATTGTGTTTTTGATCATGTGAACTACTTGTGTTCACATTTAGTTTGCCATTATATATATTAAAAGTGTGTATTAGTACTGTTG
>JAZGTI010001869.1:0-40401 GCA_036877585.1 Botia kubotai | reverse complement strand
ACACAAAAGATGTTGCAGTGATTATTTTTCTGTGCTCTTTTAGAATATATGCAGTGTGAACACAGAAATGCCTGACTGAACATTTACCGTAAATCTTAATTCACATTCAATTCAAATTCTGCCATTTTGATTGGCTAACCATAAACATCTCTGTATCTCTCTCTGTCTTTTCCATTCGCTCTTTGTCTGGCCTTCTTTGCAACACCAGATTACTCCTGTTAAAAAGAGCTGGAACAAACTAAATATGCCTTGATGTTTTTGAAGGCATTCTTAGACAAAAGACTTACTGTACCATTTCAGCCTGTTTTTTAGGGTGCACATGTGATAATGTTTGTTAAGGACAACTGATCTATGTTCAGTATGAGTTTGGATGGGGAATCGCGGAGCTGTGCATTCACATATCACAAGGAAAAATGGATGGACCGATAAAAGCATGTTTTTTTAGAAGTAACTCTGTAAATGCAGGAAACGCAAAGCAAAACAATGAAAAATGAAAGTTGCCCTGTAGTATGTTAATTTACCAAGTGAACGGTATGGATGAAATCATACTGACATATAAGAGTTGAGCAGTTCAGCATTTAAATCTGTGTTTTATTGTGACAGGTGAGTCTCTGTGTGTGCACATATTGAGTAATTCTGGGCTCCAATGACCGTAGAGCTCTAAGTAGGAAAATCAGCACCAATACCCTTTGAGAGTCTCCAACATTGGACGACTCTGAACGTGGAAGTGATTTGATTGGCAGATGCTATTTAATGCATGTAAGGGCCAAGCAGTCCACGAAGCCCACCAGAACTTGGCCAGACGTTCTTTGATTAAGTCATAGTTTTATGCTTTTAAAAGGTGTTTTCCTAACCTCTTCTTTGGTATTCTTTGTTATGAGCACACTGTATAACGTCTTTGTCAACAGGAAGGCTTTTGTATAAAAACTTAGATTCAAATTTTTGGTTTGTGGAGCAAAAAAGTCCAACGTCGCTATCTAACATCTAACTAACATTCTTCAAAAAATATCATACAGTACCAGTTATGTTTGGAAAACCAAAGAATACATCACAACTTTTTGTTTGTGTTGTATTTCTTTGCAAATTTACTTAATGTTTATTTTGATATTATTGTTTTGTAGGAAGAAAGGAAAAATGGTTGTTTTCAAGCTGGCTCATAAATTGTACATTTTGGGATGAATTTTGCCATTTTGACTTGACCGAGGAAGTTCCCATGCTCATATTTAAAAGGGACTGATTTAGCTTTTCCGATTTTACATCTACTCCATCTTTTATTCATAATGACGTAATGAATAAAACGAAGTTCAAGTTATAAAACAAAAACACCTCATTTGTTTTTAGCATTGGACTAGCATAACTAATGTCTTTAAAACTCATCTGCAATGCATTTAGCAAACCGCATACAGTTCTGTATCCCTGCTGAGAGCGTTATACACAGAAATACAAAACTACAAGAGCCAAGCTTGGATAGCTACCTTCTGTCTGCATGAAATAATAACCTCTATTAGAAGCAAAAGAGTCTGACTCCACAGCAGCTTCACAAAGAAATCACTATTCTTGCGTGAACTGATTCTTTACATAACACAGATACCAACACATTGATCTCAATATCTTTAATCATCTCCAAAGAACCATATAGGAACTTAATAACCCTTAATAGCAGGGCTATTCAACTTTGGTCCTAGGCCACTGTCCTGGGACCTTCTTAGCTTTCACCCTAATCAAACACAACTGCACAAGCTAATGAAGGTCTTTAGGATTACTTTAATATTCCAAGCATGTGTGTTGGATTATGCTTGGAACCAAATTCTCCAGGACAGAGGCCTTCCAGGAACAGTCCGCATGTACTGCCAAAAAAGTTTTTGATGAGAGGAGATTTTAACATGTAAACATGTAAAGAACTGTTAAAGAACCATTCTTTTTAAGAGTGTAGAAAATCTAGGATGATGTACCCTCGTAGACTCTGTAAACTAGAATATAGATTCTAATCTGGACCTTTAGGGTGTGATAGACTAGCTAAAAAGTTTCAGTTTCAACACACACCAACAATCTTGTGCAGCCCGGCAGTTCTTCAGTCATTCAGGGCCTCTGTGAACATATTTTCCCTGTTTCTTTACTTTGGAGTAACAGAGTCTAATGTTGGAACAAACCGCAACAGGAAGGATTAATTTATTGTGAGTCTTACTCATGTCAAAGCTTCACTTTATAAATAGTCATTGAGCTGTGAACCGCCCTCCAAAAAACTGTGTTAGAAAAAGCACATTATTTGGCAGATAATTTTCCAAGAAAATATTATATTAATGTCAAAATGAGCCACAGAGGCACATTAAAGTCAGTCCCACAGATGGTTCAGACAAGAGAATTAGGAAATGGAAAAAGGTACTCACATGTCTATTGTGTGTTCAGGGGAATCTTTACAGATCAGAGAGAATACTCTCAAGGGTTTACGGTAGAAAATATTTTAGGTGGAAAGCTGAGCCGCTGTCTAATGCATTTCGCTTCCTTAATGTGTTAAAGTTTGGTTAAAACCACACTAAAGTACACCAAAATGTCTTACCACACTTCTGCTTAATCCAATAGGTTAAACCTGCTCTGACCCATATAAATAACTTCCATGGGTGTGAATTAATGTTGCCGGGTTGATTCAATAATCGTGGCTTAAATTAAAGCAGTTCATTTACATTTTATGAATCATGTTGCTGAGGTCCCATTACAAAACAGTGAGGGATATTTCGTATTTCATTGATTTTTATCAAGGCAAAAAATGGTTCTGTGTGAGATCATTTGATGGGCAGGGCAACGTCGCTTGAGGCTGTTTTGTTTTACAGTCAGTTTAGTGGTGTTTGTGTTAAGAGAGAAGTTAAGTCATGTCAGACTAATGTGAGAGAAGACAATATGACAAGATGAACAAAACACACTGTGGAGAAGGAGATGTTGAGTCCACAGCTGCCCAGGCAGTTCACTGTGGCAAAGTCAGCTGTTATAAATAGATATCTGGAAGAAATCTAGAGCTCTCCTTCACAACCGCAACGCTTTGATGGAAACAGTTCATTTAGCATTTATACATTTTCACTCCGTGTACCTCCTGTGTTCTTGTCACGTGTTTTTGACTGTACTGCCCGGATAATGCAAAAATCTGCTATCAAACTGATTTTGAATACATATGAGCTATTATTAAAATATTTGAAGGTCTGTATCACTCATACATTTAAGGTTTGCTACTCAGCTAAATGGATATCATATCTCCTGACAATGATGTTGCCATTTTTGGGCTCTCACACCCTTTGGGAAATGGAAATATTGGGTCAGCAGGAAAGCACACGCGGCAGAGCGCAAACAAGCTTAGACATCACACTGTGGAAGACAGCAGCTATGACCGTCTCATGTCAACACATATAAACCAAGACATCTGATGGGGCCCACTGTGATGATGCAATGTATCATTCATAAGAAAGTTAAAAACATGCTGAAAAGATGCCAGAAGATTCCTGACCTGAACATCTTACAAATGATAAGTGTGAAATCTGAAGTGTGAATTAGTAAAAAGTCTTCCACAGTGTTCACTTAACTGGAGTGTATTTACTGGTTCAGCTCGGATGTTCTGCTCCAGTGCTGATGAAAGACAGTTATGGCAACTGATCAACAAACAAACAACAAACAAACTCCTCCTGACTACTCTGTGAGTAACATAACTGAAATGTGATGCTTGTAGTAAAAGTTTGCTATTAAAATGCATGTAAGGTTCACTAAAGACTGAAGAAATATTCTTTGTTGTTGCATTTTACACACTGATTCAGCTGATCCTTTAAACATCAGGAGCCAGAGGGGTCTCCAAAATGATTTATGAAAAACCGTTGCTGTTTTAATCTCTCCTCTTTCTACATCAGACAACATTAATCATCAGTACAGTTAGCCTGTCTGGAGTATAAACAGATCTCAGAACAGAGTTTATTATCCACACGATAACATGAAACAGATGTTGTTATATATTAATATTTGTTACATTTTGTAATTGGTGTTTCATTTTGTAACATGTTGATTTATTATTACTATTCTTTTTTATATTCCATGAAGGGCTTTTATTTTGGTTTTGGATTTTCTCTAAAAAGATAACTGAAAGTTTTGGGGTTGGCAGATTAGATAAGGGAAGTGGAGCAGTGTGTCGCTTTAGTTCTAAAACCTCTGGACCAAATAAAAGTTGATAGCCTTCAATACTATCAATCCATCGTCATTAATGAAATTTTATGTTAACTTCAAGCGAAGTTGCATATCGGAATCCTCGGTCATGTCCAATCCAGTAATCCCGCATTGTAATAATTTACATCCTCACTAGACATATTAAATGTTAAATGTTGCAGGAATGTTACACTTGGCAATCCTGTAAGCCTGCTGAGAAATAAAGACAGAAGACCAAGGTCAACAAAGCACTTAACAGTGGTGAAACAGTGAAAAGACTTGTGTATTCTTAGAACTAGTTTAAAGAGAGCCAGTTGGATGGCTGTTGCTCTTGAGGGTGTAAACATGTAATGAAGTTCAAGGAGGTCTATAAAAAATCTGTTCGCATCCTCATTCATCTTGATGACAGTTACACACTATAAGACTAATCGCTCTGGATCTGAACTTGAAAAATGATATCCTTGCAACATGATTGGCTGATGACAACAGAGGAACACGCAGTCCCAAAACCTTCATTTGTGATTATCTTGAGCATGGCTTCCTTTAAATGGCCATCAATGGATAAAGATGATTTTTGTCCCCAGAACGGTTTATGCAGAATCTGCAGGCAGGGGGCTAACTGAACTAACCAGCTAAATCTTGTCCCACTGGTACATTCAAATAATTTTTGAATGATTGGCGGTCAGAAGCCACATTGTTCCTATTACAATCCCGATAAATATGTAATTTCTAAAATTACACCAATTAGCTAATTTTGACTGTCATTTAACTGTGGCACTTGTATAAATATACAAAATTAGATCGAATGACAGAGAAATTGACATCGCCATCATAATTTAATGACTAGAAGATATTTATTCTTGCTAAACAGGGGATCCATTTTCTTTAGCTGGAATGAAAGAGTTACAGGTTTGAATGACTAAAAATGAATGGTGCTTTTAAACAAATGACCTCCTATATCCGCTTGCTGTCTCAGTCTGGAAAATGGCAAGTACTGATGTATGATTGCCTCAGCAAGTACAAATATGTGTGAAATATACCACCTGTGTACATGACTCATCTGAAACTGAACACACTCATTGGGCCTCATTCTATGTAACTTGTTCATGAAAATCCTTCTTGCTTAAATTTTTATTGACCTCAACACAGCAATTTGCATAAAATGATTTCATGAACAATTTACACAGAAATTCATCTTGTTTCTGCTTCATTGTGTGATTTTCAGAATAAAGAGACCATCATGGCACTGTTCACGAACAAAGAAACTGTGAATCACATTTTCTTCTGAAGAAACATTTCCTTTAGTAAGTTCCAATATCTTTAGGTGCTTTTTAATAGTGTACTATATGAGGACATATCACGAAAAATTGGTCTATAGACAAACCTGTACACACACATGCACAAACACACACACACAAATCACATATATCTCATCCATTCTTCAATTTCTTGACGATCTGATCTGATCTCATCTCAAACAGATGATCCTTTTTCTCACAAAAAATATCCATGCCAGAAACAATATATTACAGACTACAAAGCTCCAACTTGAGCCTCATCCAGATCATTTTAGTGCAACTGTCATACTGTCTCTGTAATTCAAAAGATACTGTAACCACAATGGAATGGCTTGAGTTCAAAGAGATGCATATAACACTCTACACACCCTCTGAACACACTCTGAACACACTTTACACACACTCTGAACACACTCTACACACACTCTGAACACACTCTACACACACTCTGAACACACTCTACACACACTCTACACACACTCTGAACACACTCTACACACACTCTGAACACACTTTACACACACTCTGAACACACTCTACACACACTCTGAACACACTCTGAACACACTCTACACACACTCTGAACACACTCTACACACACTCTGAACACACTCTACACACACTCTGAACACACTCTACACACACTCTGAACACTCTGAACACACTCTACACACACTCTACACACACTCAAAACACACTCTACACACACTCTACACACACTCTACACACACTCTGAACACATACAGTGTCCCATCAATCTTATTGCAAATGAACTTTTATCTGACTGAAAAAAGATTCTTTACACTCTTTACACTCTTAAAGTTAAAGTTTAAATATTAAAGTGACATAAAGACATTCTTTGCACTTTCTATTTAGTGCATGAAACCAAGAAAGCAAAATCTGTGAAACACACAGCCAATGGTGCATTAATTCATTTGTTTAATCATTTTGTGTGTTTACAGGATATATAAATATATTTAATCATAAATTCTCTTTCATATAATGTTTATTATGCATGCATTCATGCCTAAACAATTTAAACTTGTTCTATAGGAATAGGTGTATAGGGTTGCAAGCCTCTGAAATTCTTCATAAAAGCCTCTCTATTCTGTCTCAGCCTGCCACAGCCCGCCAAATCTCATGGGTGTTATGCAACTCTATGGGCATGGTAAACATTTCTGTCTGACCCTGGCCTGACTCACCAACTCGGCCTGCTTTCAGATGGTGACTCACAGGAGGAGGGGGTGAGAATGATCTCGGTCAGCGAGTTTAGGTGAACAGGGTCTTGTGGTGCCACCAAGATCTCTAAAATAAAGTCACCATGAATCTTAACATCAGAAGTACATCAACCTTGTTTACATTAGGCACAATTCAGAGTCTAGTAATCCAGATTAACAATGTCTGTGAAAAATACTGTTTACTTGGTCCTGATGGACAGCTCATTAACTCAACATAACTCATTTATCTCATTTTTGGATGCTATTCTTTGAAATCCTATTTAGAATAACACTGAATGACAAAGAATTACATTGAAGCATTGTGTAAATACAAATCCAGATTATATCATTAAAAACGAACTGTTTATTGACAAAGGGGTGAGAGAGTTCCAATCTATTATCCACACAAGTGACCTTGGTTTCTTCTTCTCTTCTGAGGGAGAAGGGTAAGCGCTCTTTTGACAATGGAAAAAAGCCAGTTCCACAGTAGGGGATGTTAAATGCTTACTGTATGAGAAGCGCGATGCTTAACAACAGAGAAGAAAAACAAAAACAAGAACTGATAGGAAAAAAGAAGGTGAAAGTTCACAGAAAAATAAAGGAGGAGAGAGAAGAAAGAATTATTCTCACACAATGAACTCACAGAGTGATTCACTGTGTGAGCATCAAACTTCTGTCTCAATCTGCCACACAGACACATTCAGAAGGTTCAAAGAACCTCCTCTGCACGCAAACCGTCAAATGCTTCAATTTCATTCACCAAGAAGTGCAGTCGCACCCTTTATACAGCGTATTATTGACATTTTACTTTGTTTCAGGCAATATAAATAACAAAGACTGTTCCATTTCTCTTGCATTTTCTTTTAAAGTTTTGAACACAGAAAAGCAACATCTGTTCTCCTATTCAAAATGCTGAAGTGCTACAGCCAGAGGTTTGACATCTCCTCTTTTAGAAGTAATAATCTAATCAGACATCCACGACTTGCATATTTACATTGATTTATTGAAACAGACTTTTTTTGGCAGCTTTAGCTTGTTAGCTAAGCGCGCTTTCCCCCGCTATTTAATTTGCAGAGGCAACGTTCTTGTTTTCTACCGTACAAAATAAAAATCTTCACTATTACGGTTGACTTTTGGCGATCCATTTAAGGTAATCACGAGGAATACTCAGAATTACGCATAAAAACAGAGTAGTGTACAGCCAAATGGTGACCGAGATGGGATCAACACAGCCAATGAGAAAATACTGCTGCTGTTGTGTTTGTTCACTGTTGTGTTTGTTCAGAAACACTGTGTCATTTCCTGCTCAGTGACATCAGCACAGTTTGGGTTTGTTTCACCTCATAAACTTAAATACATGGATTCGTTTTAAACAGGGATTACTACAACTATCAGATATCAAACAAATAACATTCAAGCTAAAGCACTTTGCAATAAATAGACAATAAAACTGACCGTGCATGTTAATAGAATCATTTATTTGTTAAGCTCCTTTGTTTCTATAACTTCACAAATCACAAGAGCTTTATAAATGCGGCAGGCTGTGACTAGTTTTGCAGATCAAAGCAAAACTTTTGCTCTGTTTGACATAAAAGAGTCAAACTATCAGATGTACAGAAATCAGCCTGAAGATACAGACATCTGTCAACTGTTGCCACATCGTTTCTCTTTGTAGCAACTAACCATGACTGGGTCATGTGTGCATATGTGTACATTGTCAAATGGACGCAGGGCTTTGAAACATGTCAAGTATGTTTATACAAAGACAGAGTAGCTTTATACTCTGTTCGGTGTGAGTAAAAAGTTTTGTACTCTGTTATCTTACTCTGTTAAAGGCAGGGTAGGTGATTTTTTCCAGAAACACCAGGAAAAACACGTTACAATTTTAGTCCAATCATTGCATTGGGTCTGAATGCCCTACTCGCTTGTCAAACTAAACTTGTGTTTTGGAGGAGGCGTGGCTTTGGAGACAGCTCCGAAAGGAGGGCGGGATCTTATGCTTTCAATGTAGCTTGCTATTGCTAGCTGCTCCGAAATCGCAAACCCTTTATTGCTACCTTTAAATAAAAAATGAGATCTCCAGCTACAGCTTAAACCCATAACAGCTGTGACCCCGCACACGTTCCTGAACCTCCATAAAAAATGACTTAAAATTGAAACAGACTTTTAGAACATGACCAGTGGCAATATTGACAAAACTAAACATTATATTTTAAGATCTCATTTCTTTATGGCTGCGTTTGTGGAATGGTTTGTAATTTCAGGAGAAATTGTGAGCTCAGAGAAACTCTGATGGAGTGATTTAGGGTAAATGAGAGCTAAGCGACGTAACAATTGATTCTTCTCCAAAAGTCATGAAAAGGAATGAAATCATGATGGCAGTGGAGGCTCATTTTAAGTCAATTGTGTTTGTATAGCGATTTTCTCAATACATATTAAGAAAATACAATACACATGCCCCCAGTAAGAAAGCCAAGGATGACTTACTTCCCCCCCAAAACCCCAAAAGATATTTATATGAAGACACATATTACAATAATCATACATATGAGAGATGTTATCGAATGACATTGTATGTGTAATACTAGTCATGTATTTCATTGTATAAATTAAACGATTTAATATGTATAAGATCGCGTTTACATTGTACGAATTATGATTATAGGCCGTGAAATATTCAGAATCATATCAAGGGAAAAAGCATAACTAAAACATTTTGATATTTCAGTCCTGATCTTGACTTTTAATCTTTATTTATATTTTATTTATAAGAAGTTGGCCAGGACTATTATTAAATGGCACAAAACACAAAAACATGGCAGCTGCTGTCTTTTATCTAGTCCAAGCATAACACAAAGTTATACAGCTGCAATCTTGCATGGGTTCCACTGCTGCTGTAAATAACATCACTCATAAACAAAACCAAACACTTGGAAATGCTCTCAGCCTCCTCATATCATGTCAGGGATTTTTCCAACAACCACACTTGACAGAGGAACAAATGATGCCCTCAGCTTTTTATCTTTCACAGACAGAAAAATGAAATGTTTTCATTTCAAATGTATATTTCTTGTTAACTGAATATTTCATCTGACTGGAGCCCAATGTGCATGTTAAAATGTCATACAAATGCAGTTTGAAACAGGTTTTCTCATGCACAGTGTGGTGCACGCCTCACAGGAATTCCAGATATGACCCGTAAAATAACCAGCTAAGAGCCGTGAAGCTGAACTATTCGCTCTGCTTCAACATTTCTGCTTTGCTTCTAAAATGCCTCCTAAAGAACTTAATAGAAAATTCCAAATAAAACATGCAGCCACAGGAAACGTGCTGTAAAATACCTGGCAAACTTTTCAGTTTGTCAACAAAAGTTTTCAGTTGTAGAGCTGAAGTTAGAGGATGCTAAAATCACATTAAATTAAATGTAAACTTTTATTACAGAAACACTTCTAATTGTACGCTAGCGCTAATTCTGTTATAACTGTTTTTCAGAATAGGCGACACTCTTAAAGTCACACGTAAAATTCCATTTACTTTAAAAACATAATGCTGACACATTTGATATCGTTTCCAGATCATTAAGGGATGACTTAAAACAGTGTTTTGTTCAGCAAATTGCCTATTTCTATCCTTTAATGAGATATTTACACCTTAAGATGAGATACAACACTTATAAACACAATAAACACCAGCTTTTGGAAACATGCTCTCAGCCCAGTTCTGCCCACAGCTCTAGAACATTCTGTGCTATACTGTAATCAGATGGACTTCACACAGCTCGCGCGCTGCAACTCTTTTCTTGGTAAATTCGATCTCCAAAAATCTTTGTAGCTTCCAGTGAACTCTGGCTCCTGGCCAATGTCCGTCAGGAGCATTTCCCGGCTGTCAAATCAGGGAGAATGGTTCTTGATGTGGAAGTCACCAGAGAACATGCTTTACTGTGCATTTGAGCTTTTTATTATCATATGATTTCACCATCATTTCTAGTTGCATTCAGACAGCAAGACTCCCATGTTGCCTGCAAGCTGACCTCCATCTGTCATTCTTTATCGCTTCATGTAATCCCCTGCAGAATCATTAGTCTTACAGTGTTGTGTTATTGATCTGACTGCCGTAGATTTACTCCACATTTGACTACTACTTGAACAACTGCCTATAATGGTGTGCTAGAGAGAAATAAGGATACAAGTTTAAGTATGATGACAAGATGATGGGAATGGAGTGGAAAACAGATTATTTTGACAGAATATGCTATATGGAAATATAACTCACATCATTTTGACAAATGTATAAGTCAATTAATTAAAATTATTATTCAGATGTTTGGCATGTGTGTGTGTAAATAACCTAAATATATGAGCTATGTTAAATCAAATTTATTTTCAAAATCAAATTTAATTTATTATACTGTAATCATAATTTTCAGAATCAAAGTTTCAAAAATGTTTAATGTATTTTATGTTTTTAAATGAATTCCTACTATACATCATTTCATTAACACTTTCACAGGTGCAGTAGAAAGAGTTCAGAAAATGACAGAGAATAAAGTGTATTGAGAAATGTTGTGTCTCTGATTCAAAGCTTAGGCTTATTATGTTGAAGCATTTACTAGCCACGGCTCTGATGTGCAATTTTCATGAACAGTAAAACACTTCAGAAACTATAATAACTTATAATAACTCTGTGACAGCATGAACTAGACGTTCAGTTACATATTTGTGTTTGAAGGGTCTGAAACCTCATGATGAAACTAACCGCAGCGCTTCAGAAACTTTTATGACTCATTTGCTCTTGTAAAAACTCCTAATCACAGCAATTATCTGCACGTGCAGGAGGTTCTGGCTTACACTTGTGTGTATCACTTGCATGTTTTTCCTGCTGTAACATAACACACACAATCTGTTTTTTCCAAAGTGCACCTGCCAGACAAAGATCCAAACAAACATGCGTTTGCCTTCACAGAGGCTTCACTGCATTAGACCTGCTGTAGCAATCGAAATAACTGCTGAGAAAACATTGCTTGGTAAAAACAGACAAACTAACACTGGATTGACCAATGGTGTGAGTTTGGGGCGGTAATGGCAGACGGGGAATTTCTGTTTGAAATCATATGCTATATGTGCAATAGCATTTATAAATCGTTGAACAACAGCAGAGTATTTTTATTTTAAAAATATGCATAACCAAGTAAAACTAAAATTAAAACAAATTTGAATGTAATCGTTTTTAATATTTTGATACTGAGAGTCAATTATTTTTTCAGTATGTCCTAACATTTAAAATAATGGCAAAACATTAAACCCTGGTGTAAAACCCCATATAAAAATATGAAACCCTGTGTAATCAGATATAAATGTGCTCGAAAGCAATCTCAGACAACATGAAATCAAGATGATATAAGAAAACAACAACAACAACATGCCTAGCAACAAAGCAACAGTCTATAATAAATTTAACTGACCATGGAAAACTCAAAATAATAACTTTTAACGATCTTCTTTGCTGTTTTATTGACATGAATTCTACCAAGCAAGCAAAGGAATGCACTACAAACAGTTTTTCTTTAGTTCTCTAGCCATTGGCGCAGAAACAGCAGATGTACTTTTGACTTTCTCTGTTGGATCCCATCTCTCACTTTCCTAAAGCAACCTAATGAAGGAGCACTGGACCCTCCAGGCACATCACTCACCTTACCCACAATATAAATCAACGCCAACTACATGCTTACAGCCCTGACAACTTTGTCAGGTATATGACAGAAGTCAAAAGACATGAAGGTCCAGAGTCATCAGCGACAGCATCTTATTCCTCTGAGGGAGATGCTGGTGAAGAAAAAAGCAGCTTGGTGCTTTATGTTTGTATTCGGACCCTCTGTTGTTATTGTTGAGAGCCTCAAAGCCAAAAGTCTAAGTACATAATAAGAGATCTTTGTTCTTTTAGCAAACTATTAGAAATTACACCCAATTACAGCATTCTGCACTAAAAAGAGAGTACTTGTAATTGTTGTAATCACAGTGATTCTGTGATGTAACCAAAATACAGCTCTGTTTGTTTGAGCGCCCCTCCCAAAACAATGCTATTTTGGGGGCGGGGCAAGATGAAGATGGATCTTTTTTGCTAATTGTAATTCCAGGGATGCTGTTAGACGCAGGCCTGCAGAAATTACACTTTTTAGTTTTACTGAATTACAATTAGTCGATTGTTGCTGTTTGTGTTTTTAAAGTGTAGTTTAGAGCCACTGGTCTTTTTAAGCTGAGATCTAAACGTTGGAAAAGTGTCTTATGGATTACATTATCAAAATGATTCAATTAGATTTTGGACTCTTTTATTGTGTAGTTGATGACTAAAGCAAGTTTACTCGCACAGTCACCAATACAAACACGTGAAATTAAAGCCCTGCAGAAATGTCCCCAGTAGAAATACACTTAAATGATCAGTAATACAATACATATGTGAAGTTCAGCCACAATAGAAATAAATGTCTTTCTTTAAAGCAGATTTGAGGAGTTTTTTAAGAACTGGCCTGTTACTACTGTCTTTTACAAGAGTAATTATAGTTGGAGTGGCAGAAATTAACTCTGATCCAACAGTATGACACACACACACACACACACAATCAAAGAACTGTTAATAGAGGGAGATGAAAACTGGTTATATTGTGTGATGCTTTGGTTCCAGTTTCTTCACACTATTTCGTCACATTTTTCACCAGTTTAATGAATTATAAACGTGAGATACTGTTCAGCAACATACTACATACTAAGTACATTACTGTATTACTACAAAGATGTACAGAGCTGAAGTCTGTTTTTGAATGAGTGGTAGACTGATAAAACCCATCATAATCTTAACACTGATACAAACTACACAAGTATCAGTCCAAATGTTGCTATATAAGGAGATGATTCAATAAGAGCTTCTAAACACTCGGAGTAGAAGGTGAATATCAAATGCCAAAAAAGTGTACATTTTGGGATGGAATAAACTGTGCGGATAGCTGGCTGATTCTGGTCTGCATCTGTCATACACTGGACCAGGTTGCCGTTAGCGATGCCAAGGCTGTGGATTCAATTCTCTCAGAACACATAATTTAAAAATGTCTATTTTGGATGAACACACATCTGTCTAATATATGGTGTAAGTTTAGCCAGTTTTGAATCAGAGACCCAAAGGCAAAGTTATCTGAATTAAAGAGGTTAACTGTGCTACTTTTAAATAACTGTGATCTTTACTATGTGTTTGTTTTCACACTGTGGATTGGACTGCTAATAATTAGCCTAAGCTAGCATAATATTCCATGACAACATTTCAAATTGCTGGACAATAATAATAGCTGCACCCTGGTATTAAAACTGCATATACAGTCTACATGTACGTCTAATCTAACGAGAGACAAAAATGAGTTGTTCTATTTTGCTTTTTTTAATCTCCATTAAGGTTTATTTCAGCATGATGATTTCATTTGTACAATAAACAGTCCTGTCTAGTTAAAAAAGGTAAATGCAATAAAACTGTTCATGACAGTTCGAGTGAATAGAAATGTATAAAGTGAGATGCAGTCAGAAAATGAGTAACAGATCTCAAAAAATTGACAGTTACAAGCTGTATAATTTAAAGTAAATTCAGTAAACAAAAAACAAGCAAAGCTTTGCTATCCCTAACACATAAAAATGCATTCACGTCTCAGAATGCAAGCACCAAATATCATATGCATGACAAGCTCATTGTCAAGGCTCTTTACACACATTTATAAATCATACAGTATATATTTAAAAGAAAAATATAAACAGCATAAAAAACGACCAATTTCTCTCTTTAAAACCACCATCATGTCACGTACCCCCTCTGTTAAGTTCTTACAGGGTGTATGCCACACAGATCATTCTATGTGGTTCGCAGGAAAGGTGTATTTTCGGGACAAACGCACGGCTGTTTAAAACACTGTCATTCCTGTAGCTGCAGGTACAGTAAACGTCCATTTGATTTGTTGGTTCCAGGGGTCTCACTGTCTGGGGTGACGCCTAACCTTTCTCATTGCTTTCCTTGCACCTGCTGTGTAGGCCACACACACACACACACAGACCCTTACTTAGCTATTTATATAGGGACATACAGTACCATAGGCTTTTATTATTTATACACAGGTGATTGTTGTGATAATCACCACAGAACGACAGACAGATATTAGACAGATATATACACATATGGATATTGTGTAAGGTTTTCTGAAATACATACCTGGTGGTTGTCTCATGGCAGCTCGTTTTTGTGAACGTCCCTCTGAAAATATTGCAAAAACAAATTCACACAAAAGTTTGTTTTTTCTATTACTCAGATTATAGAACTATGAAGCCACAAACCCTTGATGATTCTGCTGATTCTCTCTGACTCTGCATCAAGGAGATCATGATTCTCTTTGAAAGATACAATCTTTGAGAAATCTGGTCCTGAAAGAGGAAATAATTACATTTAGTACATATTAAACTAATAAAATTAAGTTGTGATTTGCCCTATATTATAGCTGCAGCTTATATAGTAAAATGGGCCATACACCCAAACCCCACTGGTCCTCCCTTTAAGCTTTGACTGGGGGAAGCTTTTCCACTATATGTAACATGTAAGAAATATGTAATTTTATACAGGTTTAGAACAACTTGGGTGAGTAAATGATGACAGAAGTTTCATTTTTTGGTAAACTCTTTAAGGTTTGCCTTTGTGGAATCATGGGAATTAGTTAAACATGTTACATCTGGTCATGCAATGGTTTGCCATTTGACTTACCTTCAATGATCTGAGGCTGCGATTTGATTACTTTGGTAATAGTGGTTTGCCCTGATCCACCTTTGAATGTCAGGACACAACAAATGAACTATTGATTGAACGCAAACATCTATCCAATCCGTTATATCACTACTTGATTCATTAGGTCTTACCTTCAATGATCTGCGATTCTGGTTTAATTACCCTGGTAACAGTGGTGAGCCCCGGTTCACCTTCAAGCACAACAAGAGAAACAAATAAACGCGTGATGAACACAATCATGATGTCATCGCTGTTGGGTTTATTGTGGCTTACCTTCAACGGTCTGAGATTGTGGTTTGATTACTCTGGTAATTGTGGTAAGGCCTGGTCCACCTTAAAGAACAAGACAACAGATGATCACAAACATCTGTGCAAAACTCAAACCCAAGCCAAGCCAAAGCACTTCTGTTAGACAGTCAATGGAAAACCCTGATCTTATTTAAAACGTATCGCTCAAAGTCCTGATGTGAAGGGATTCTTCTGTTGGCTAAACTGTGAGTGTGACCTCGCCAAAAGTGAATCAAAGCCACGAGTGGAAACTTAAATCAAAAGCTCTGGAGGAGCTGCATGAGACACGGGGAAACGACAGGGCTCCACAACTGGAACGTCACACACATGTTGCCAGTAAGGATAAGAAACTTTGTTCTGAAACATTTATAGAGACTGTAATCCATAGTCATAAAATTACACAAACATAAAACATTACTAGTATGATAACAAGCTTGAATTACTGCGTTCACATCAGCTCTCAATAAACCATCAACGTTTTAAGGAGGAGATGAATAGCATCCCAGCGTGTTAAGCATCATCAATACATATTCCAATGATTATGTGTCTTATGGATTTTAGCTCATAGCCGTTAGCTCTAAAGTCATCTATATGTTTTTTTAACTGCATAATGTAACTGAAGCAAACCCTCTTCAACCGACCTCCCCCTGTGATTGCGTCAGTGATTTTTTTGATATCTTCTTCCCGGAGAATGTGAACCTCGCCGTCCAGAAGCGTCTTCACATTGGCAACATCTACACATGACGTGATACAAGACAATCAGAAACTGTTGCAAGAGTTATTTAAATGTGTTTCTATACGCCCTTACATTATGAAGCTACCTGAACCTGAATGAATTGTTGCAGAACTGAACTTGGAAAAGTTTCCGTTTAGAAAATGAGTCTGAAATCTCGTTTGCTTTTGAGAGCTGATCTGGAATAACAGTGATCATCTTTTTGTCATTGAATGAATGCTGCTGTAGAATCTGTTCTTGAACTCTTGATAACTATACAGAATTACTTTGGAACTACCCGACCAGATAAAACTGTTAAACTGTTAACCTTCACCCACGATTCTCTTGATTTCATCCTCAGCATCCAGCTCACCATCAGATGAGGCACTGTGGGCTAAGCAAAAACAATGACGGATGTTAACTTTAGTATGTTGAACTTCTGACTGCTTAGCAAAGTCTGATCAGTTAAATGTTAACCAAGACAAACCTTCAATGACCCTTGTGATCTTTGTAATTGATGGTTTCCCTTCAATCACTCTTGTAACTTTGGTAATATTGCGTTCTCCTTCCACAACTCTTGTGACTTTGGTAATATTGTGTTCTCCTTCCACAACTCTTGTGACTTTGGTGATACTGGGATCTCCTTTAACCACTCTTGTAACTGTGGTAATGCTTGGATCTCCTTCGATCACAATCTGTTCAGCGACAGGCCCAGATTCAATCACCCTGGTGACTGTAGTAACCGGCAGCTGGCCCTCGATGATACTAGTAACTTTGCCGGTTGGCTCACTCTCAATGACTCTGGTGACCTTTGTTGTCTCCCCCTCTATAAGCACTTGAGCACCACCAGGTTTCTTCTCAATGATTCTGGTAACTTTGGTCACTGATGGTTCCATCTCAATCAGTTTGACCTCAGGACCTGTAGTATGAACAAGTAATTGAGAGACATTTTCTCTCTTGGCATAGAGTATAACTGTCTGTTTAGGCCATAATTTAGCCTGTAAGATGTCAATCATTTAAATGTGCTCTAGCTGTGGTAATACATGTGCACCATTTATTAACTTTTCTAAGACAAAAATTCCTTTCTTTGTAATGATCTCCTGCTAAACTTCTGCAAATATATCTACATGTCTTCTGCTTTACATCTACATGTATGCATTTGGTAGATGTTTGTAAAGTGACTTACATTGCATTCAAGGTTACATTTATCAACTAAAGGAACTGTGTGTCTTAGCTCACAGTTTTTTGTGATTTGAATCATAAGAAGATCAAAGATGAGAACAAGTCAAAGCCAATTATTCATTTGAACAGTCTGGTTTTGTCAGAATGGCTAATGAGTCTGTCTTTCTGCAGCAGGGGACATATTTTACGCTACTGCCTAATAAAAGATAAATTAGAACAAAGATTTACCAAAGATGAGCTAAGAAGTTCTTATAATAACTAAATGAAATAGTTACCACATTTAAGAACTGACTCCAGATCAGGTTCTTGAGCTCAGTTTAAATGGGAGATGAACTCAAAAGACAATTTATAAATCCATGAAACACATTTTAGGTTTCCTCTACGCCAAGTTTCCAATGACATGAATTTGCATGTGTTTTAATTCTACTAGCACATACCACCAATTAGGGAATTTTAATAATAACAATGTTTTATTTATATAGTGCCTGTCTATTACCCAAGGTCACTTTACAGAGGAGTAATTTCACCATCCTGAATTAACAGTCGATGACCTCAACAGCTAAGGTCTCCTGCCATGCTCAGAGCAGCATGTCCTCTAGGTCTCTTTTGGGTCTCCAATGGCTCTTTATCTGCTTTATCTGTCCGGCAACAGCCAGAGGAAGAAGCCAGTGTTGGTTCTGGC
Source organism: Botia kubotai (assembly GCA_036877585.1). NCBI lineage: Eukaryota > Metazoa > Chordata > Actinopteri > Cypriniformes > Botiidae > Botia > Botia kubotai. Next base: position 22,044 of record JAZGTI010001869.1, on the reverse strand, counting down.
CAAAGAACCTTATCCAACAAAACAATATGAGCTCTATTCTGTTTTCCTTTGGGCCTCATGACGAATCAGTTTATTCAGAGGTAGGGCTGAGGTAAAGTTCAAGCTTGTTTTTTATTGGATAATAACTGTATAAATGTGTAATTGTACAAATACCTACAGGAGCTTCTGGTAATGATTGGCTGGCAGAAAAAGGCTTTGCCTGGGGAGCTACGTATTAAAAACGTATCAAAATCAAATAAATGCTTGTGGATATGAGAAGGGGACAAAAGAACTGTTGGGATGTTAGGAACGGTGCTTTGTCGAACTACATCAAGACATGACACGACTTAAAAAACCCAGTGATGTAAGGTCCTACCTTTCTCAATGATATGAGTAGTAGTTATCGTCTTCTCTGCAAGACAAAACACAATATGTTTTAATAAAAAAAAGAAACAAATTAAACCCACATACGCATATTGTATATGCTATTGAAGTTTTGTCATATGGAACATAAACAAAATGAAATGAAGAGGGATGAAATCAAACTTACTGATGAATGTAAGTGGAATCTCATGGTAAGTGAATCCAGATTGATACTACAAACAAACCAGATCAAACAAAAAAGAGAAAACCAACCAATGTGAACCCAATGTGTCGCTATGGGGCAAATCATGATGTAGGATCAGGGCTGTGATGGATCTGCTACTTTACACATATATATTAGATTACATATGTGTTGCTGTACCGTCAGCTGCATGTATTTGATGAGTCTCTTCAGCAGAATCAATATATCTTCACGACCGACTGGCAGATCTGTGAATTGTAGTGAAAGGCTCTTTTCAGCTCAGGGACTGTGGCTTTTTTAACTGTACAGTTATATGAGCGTGACACGATCAGATACACTAAAGTACTTGAGATAAAGCCAAATCTACACAATGTACGGTAACCATGTGTTGTATGTAAAACGTCCCACTAAAATATGATTGTCTGGGACCGTCTTGAGCATTATATCTGTGTTCATAACTCACCTCTAGGATATAATATGGTCTTCACTACATGGACCACTCCATTAGATGCCATATGATCAAAATCCGGAACGTCCACTGAGTTCACATGGATGGAGTTGTTAATCTGAGTAAAAGAAGAGTAATCTTTAACATCTTTTCAGGAATGCCAATAATGAGAAACATGATAAATAACTTATTTAAAGCCTGACGGGGACATAATATTTGCTCTATCTGAAATATTGTCATTTTAAAGCTGAGGGGCCTTTTTAAACAATTCAGCACCTATTAATAGACAAAACAGCTGACGTATATAAAATAACCTGCTGGTTGAGATTTAGGGTCTGTGAGATAACTCTTAACTTCTGTACTGCCTGGAAATCAGTAAACCCATTGTTCAAGATTTTAGAAGGGTGGAGACCTTTCTGAGCAATGGCTGCAAACTGTCTGGAAGTTATAACCTTATCAGTGTAGGAATGCTAAAACCAAACACACACACATAAACATTTATGTCCTCATCTCACAAACCCTCGTATACACACACAATTATACAAAGAGCAATTTTCATAGTCTTGATTAAGACGATATAACAAAATGTTTGCAGTCTAATCCTGTTGTCATGGTTTCCTATAACAGATTTAAGTGAATGGATTAAAGTTTGAGAACAGCCACAGGAAACTGCGTCTAAATGTATTTGGTGATTTTTTTACATCTCAGGTCCTTCCTCTCTTATGCAACACATATTATCCATAATATTAGTGTTGACTTATATTATAGTTGACTTAACTTATAGTTGACTCATAAGTCATTTTTTCACAGTCTAACAATTTTATTACAGTGTGTAAACACTTCTTGACTTTCATCCTATGACTGAAAAAAGTCATTATAAGAAACTCACTGTTGGCAAAAGCTGACATTAGAGAAAATGTCTGTTAACACATTCTAGCATCTAATCAGAGAGATTTGGTTTGTTGCTCTTAAAAACAACAACCTTGTGTATGAAACATGTGATTTATCATCTCAAATGAATGGTGCACTTACAGAGAGCACATGAAGGGTGTTTCCCTGGATGGTTTTGATAAGGTTAGTGACTCCGCCCTCCAGCCCTCCATTAATGAAGACACCGTTGCTAAAATGATAAAGCAGGATTGTCTTCAGGGTGCTGGCATCACCTGTCGACAGGCAAAAGTCACAGTTTTACTGGTTACCTGCATGTATTGAGCAAACAGAAAACAGGTTTGAGAAAACCGGCTTACTTTTTAAAAGACTGATGTCGTCTTCTGACAGGCCTTCAAAGGCATCATCAATAGGCGCAAAGAGAGTGTACGATCCCTCCTGCTTCAGCAGATCTGTCAGTCCAGCGCTCTCCATAAGAGACAAGAAGATTCTGGAACAAATCAGTCAGCGTATGAAGCACTCATATTTTTAGCATTTATAAATGCCAAATTAGACTAGGTTTGCATTTATTAAATGAAATAATAATCCTTGCAAAGTAGTAAATGGTTAAACAGATGCGAAAAGAACGGACCAATAACAATTGAACATTAATCTTACAGGATTTTGTTTGTTTTTTTAGTTTATATTTGTTTTGCAGATTATTGTTTGAATCAAACCATTACTAAATTCAATCAATCAATCAATCAAATTAACCAACTAATCAATCAACTATCAGATATTTGGAACAATCTGAATGTTTGAGGTATATCAATACAATAATTGTATACATTGAAACTGCTTTGATCATGTAACATTGAATATCAGTGCAGTTTAGGAATTTAGCGCAGTTCATATAGAACTGACAAAAGTAATCATATGATGTTATGGTGATCATCTCACTTGAAGCGTCCGTCTTTTACAAGCAGCTCATAGATGGTTGTCTGGGCTGGTTGGATCAGAGACTTCATCAGATGAAGGACTCCATTACTGCCCTCTCTGCTTCCCCTCACCATACACGCATTCTCGATGCACACAGCCTGACACACATGGAAAATCAACATGTGATCCAAAGCATTAGGAGATGCGTAAGACAGCTCTGCTTTGGACCCTTTCAGAGTATTGGGTTCAATCAGGAAACATTGCAGGTCTCCAGACTTACCTGAACACAGTAAACAAGTTTAAAACGAGTATTAAACATATCTGCCAAACCCCAGTCCAGTAATAAACAGATTAAGTGTTTTTTGCTCATGGATTTGGTGGTGGCTGGTGCAGTTTACACAGTAATTGTTTGCAGGTCCGCAATCTTGTTTCTGTTCTCCTTCATAAACAATAACACACTCTGAGTCTTTGTTTCTCACCGTGCGATAAATAAAGACCCTGAGCAGTTTTCCGCCCAGTGTCTCCAGCAACTGGCCATTGTAGAGCTCACTCAGAGAAACTTTAAATTTCAGGATGTGGTTTTCAAGGATAATCTTCAGGAGACGCTGATCCATGGACATCACCTCATCTGTGTGACAGGTGGACGAGATGATGCGTGAAGTTACATCATAATGCAAAATGTACGTCAGCGAATAGATTACAGTCAACCAAATAAATACAAATACAGTCAATCACTTTCAAAGATAGAAGCCTTAACAGCTTGCGTAGCTTTTTTAGGTTACATAAATCAAATAAAAAATAAAAACAAAATGTACTCAAATAAAAAAGGTACTTATGCAACTGTGGGGGCTTGCGGGAGAACAATAAGGCCTCCAATTGTTTAACTGTATAACTAAACAAAAAAAATTTATAACACAAAATTTATAGTCCAATAAAAAAAGGACTTCTATAACTATTTAGCTTAAATGTCTGCACAAACAAGATGTCCTCTGGCCCAGAACTACATATATGAACCATAGCCAAAGCTACAATAAAATACCTATAACACTATTCTATGTCTTTAAAATGGACTGAGAAGATGATAAACAGACTCCCTGGTGAACTTAGGCACAGAAATCACGTGATGAACTCACCAGTGAAGACGTTGTTGAGCGGGGCGAGAACAGTGTACTCTGTTTTAGGCTTCATGGCCGCAGAAAGGCCGAGCTCGGACACCATGTCACTAAAGACGCTCTGAGTCTTGTCTATGAGCTCCATCACCTGCTTGGCTGGGAGATGATCATAGGATACAATGCCAATAAAAGCTAATAGAGCTAATAGAAGCTAATACATAATAAGCTAATAAAAGCTAATAGAATTTCAAGGCTAAATGTAACAGGTAGGTAAAGGGTCTTACCTGAGTCAGGCATAAGCACCTGGTCGATCAGATGAATGACACCATTTCTGGTGACGATGTCTTTTTTAAGCACCATCTTGATACCGTTGACTGTTAGGCTCTCACCATCACATCCGATCTCAATGTTACTGCCCTCAAGCGTCTCGTAGATGGAGCCCGCCATAATGGCCTCAGAGCACTGGACCGAGGTCAGGGTGTGGTACTTCAAAAGAGCTTGAAGAAATAACCCAAATAAAGACAAAAGAAAGGGTTAGCTACAGTAATGAATGGGGCACTGACAGTAAATTGTTTTGAAACGTCTTTATCTTCACCGAAGGCTAAGCCCAGTTTCAAACTAGAGACCTCCAGAGTCAATTAACAAAACAGAAGCTGATGTTGTCCAATGAGAAATCCGCCCATTCTTCCTGTGGAGGAAATCTGGTAAAGAGTGAACTATGACATCATGACTGTGATATCGCTTGCCCAGCAGCTGTGCTTTTAACACCACCTCTCTGTATCTGTTTAACCAGCACAAGTACAGTAGTACATTTGTGCATTCAGACAACCTTTTGCTTACCATGGAAAACTGATATTTTCCTATGTCCCAATATATTAAAAATAACGTAATGAAAAAGTACTTAATCTACAGAAGATTAGCAAAGAAAAGCTGTTTAATCAATTATATGTGCCTTTGATTCATGAATCAACCCCCAGCCCACCAGTTCTCTCCGATTAGTTTTCCATTGCCAGTGAGTTAACTGGCTTTAGATAAAACTCATTTGTTATTTACAACAAAGCTTCACAGCTTTTTTGTCTTATCAAGCGTCTTTAATTAACCCAATGCAATTAACATAACCTAATGTTATTTTGTAAACTCTTTTCAAAAATAATAACCTCAGTCATATAAAAGGTCACCCAGATTTTATTTGATCCTTATGACATCACCTTATTAGGCAACATTTGCTCCCCTCTGTCTCAAATAGAGTATTATGTTGGTTTTGTATTGGGAAAACAGACATACTTTTGTGTTATGCACCACTTATATTTGACCAGTGTAGAAGCCATTATTTCAGCAGGGTCTGATAAAGCATTATTCACTGTCTAAGCATTTGCCATCGGGAACTTGATTCTGGATCCCCTGTGCGTGCGGTTGGGTCTGCTGTTTGCCTACCGTCTGAGAATGTCACACAGCTTACATTGGACAGTATTTGGGGAGTTTACTCAAAACCTGAGACAGACGGTGTTTCAAACCATGAAAAACGATTATATTCTCTCCCTCCTTCATCTGGAGCGTGTGTCATATTTATATTTGTATTATACACATATTTTAGTCATGTGATCAAACTTTCACTTTATAGCTGTTCTGTGGATGTGTAATGAACACAAGGGGTTATAAAGAATATGGTTACCTTGAAGCACAGCTTTGTCACCCATAAGTCTCTCCAGAACCTCTCTGTCGAGTTTCTCGAAAGCCTTGTTAGTTGGAGCAAACAGGGTGTAGTGTCCAGGTTCGCCCAGTTGGTCCTGAAGACCTGAAGCAATGGCAGCAGCCTGGATACAACCAAAACAAGACACTAAAAAACCATTACAGTTCATTCAAGCTATACATTTCACCAGAACATGTACAGTATTCCCTTGGACTCAAACTCATAATCCTATAATAGGTATAATAGGTTTGTATGTTGTATTTTACACAACCACAGTCACAATGGCACATACGTTCAGTGAAGTGAGCTCATCGTGGGTTTCAATCACGTCCTTTATCGTTTGGTCCGTAGGTCTAATGACCCGGTCAATGACATGAACGACGCCATTAGTTGCCACCTGGTTGCCATGAATGATCCTGGCACAGTTCACAGTAACAACCTTTAAAACATTAAAACAGTTCAGTTTAATGACATTTCAGTAACGTAGTTAATAAATGTGGTGATTTTCCTAACGCAAGCATCGAAATCTAAAGAAATGAGATACATACGCCATTTGAGTAGTGATTAATATAGAGGCCTTGTTTGTTGTACATGGACTCTACGCTCATATCATTCTTCAGATTCTTGGTGAGAAGACGTTTGTTGACCATGTGATGGTGCAGAGCATTGTAGAGTTCAGTGGTGCCACTGTTCACCATAGCAGCTTTCAATACCTGCAAATTTAACATGAGACATTCAGACTACACTAATATATAAGAGCACAGCACAGGTTAACCATTAAAATAACAGGACTGAACGATGATATACACCTCAGTGTATTTATTTTTAATAAGCTGGGTTTCAGCTCTGCAAATTGGATGATCGAAACACTGTGTAAATATTGGATCTCAGATTAAGTGATGCTTAGAACGTAGACTAAACGTGACAAACCGGGTCCAATGTTTCCCAGGCATCATCACTAGGGGCGAACATGGTGTAGGTACCATCTCCCTGGAGCTCCTCTTTCAGTTTGGACTTCTCTGAGTACTGCTTGGTGATCTTGGCTTTGACCAGATCCAGGGTGCCATAAACATTGTCAATAGGGGCCACTAAACAAGAAAGAAACTGGAAATGAGCATGAAAGGCCTCATGTGTACTGTCTAACATTCACAGAATATTTCAATCCTCATTTGGGCAATGATGTCAAACTCAAGTCGGCGCTCAAGATTTTTGTGGTTCATTAACCACGTGTATAAGAACAGCCAGTTGGATATGAAGTGAACTAAAGAACTAAAACTAAAGTTTTCCCCAACAGAAGTCATAGTCAAAGTCATTAGCTGATATTTTAAACCAAAACATTACTCTTAAAAGCACAATAATCGCTAAAGCATACCAAAACTAATCAAAAAACTGCATAATATACAAATAAAGACATTTTGTGGTTTTTACTTAATGCTTGAAATCTAATTCATTTCAATGTCACATTTTTAAATTCACAGATTAATTGGTGGTGATTATGTCACCATTTTAATTTTCCACATGTACGTTTTTGATAAACACAAACCTGCGGGACACCCACGCATCCCATCAAGCTTCATATAACCCGGGCAGCACTCATATAAAATCATCCTGCATTACATAAACAAAACAGAAAGAGTACAAGTATTAAAGCATTATTATGAATTTACATCATATTCTAAACAAGACGCTGACAATTCATTCTGCCATACATGTAATTATTTGATCCAACACCCAATTAATTTACTTGTAAAGCTTTCTTTTGGTTTATAATCAGCCAAGAATAAAACCATGGTTGTTCAACCATCTGGATTTGTTTTGAATGTTTGTTTTTTTGCACTTCTTTAAAATCAATTCTGTCAGTTTTGTACTTTTCTCAAACACAAAACTAAACTCAATATTCATAACTGCCAAGAAGATACTATTATAGTATCCACTCAGTGGAAACATAAACACGTTCTTCGCAAACCTTACAAAAAAGGCTCTCCTCAAACACTATTATGCTCTACTTTCTGTCTGTAATGCATCAAATGTCAGGTCCTGAAGTACAGACACATCGAGAAGCCCACAAAAATTCAAAACAGTCAACACAAGAGGGCAACGACCCAAATCTGAACCAGGTCTATTGAAGAAAGTGTACCAAACAAAGTGTCTCAAATGAGTGAGGTCACCTGCCCTTGGGCTCCATTGACATGCTGATGATTGATGTTAATCTTCAACAGTACCTCAGTATCTTCTGTATCTGTCATGCAGTGGGGAGAAATGTCAAGCGTTCCATAGATTTATGGAACGGATCATAAGATCCCGGGATAAAGTTTCGTTACTTCGAGGGTTCTCTTTCATAGCTCAGGAGACATTGTGAAAGTCTTGCTTCAAGTTTGTTTTCCAAAAGAAAAGAGGAGACGTAAGTCTGCAGTAGAAAAATCTGGGAAGTGGGAGAATTCGCCAAGATTTTCCATTGGCTCCCCATTTAATATCATTAATGTCTAGTAGAAATAATTGTAAATGTGATTGATTTCATTTATAATCTAAATATAATCATCAAAATTACAACGTGGAAAAAAACAGGCCTTCTTTCCAAGTTTATGGTATAATTTGAACTAATCTGTATTAGTGGCCACTGTCTAAAATGTTGATTTAATGCCTAAAGGAAATAAAAAAACATGTCTTTCAAACAGCTGTTTGCAGATGTGTCCGTGTAATTCACTCATGTCCATGACGAATATCTTCCTCACTGGCTTTAGTGAAATTTATGTGGCTTTGTGAATGTTCATACCATGCAGCTCTGCTGTTTGTCAGACAGGGGTACAGCAGCAAAAAAGCACCTGACAGCACAGATTACACACTGTCTCTCTGTCTATCTCTCTCATTCCGTCTCTCCTCCCAATGTTGGGACTCCTGGGAAAGGCCCACAGGCAGGCAGGCTGACTTAAACTTTCCCCTGTGTGGCCGGCGCAGCAAGGCAGGCAGCTTTGGACCAACTCCTGCACAAGATGTAGTCGAGGGGAACCGGGGAGAGACTTGAGGCTGTGCGTATCACAGCAGGAGGGATTTTGTGTGCTTTAATAATTGAATCGACCTCCCAGGAGACAAGAACTCAAAAGTGTTTTCACATGTTTCCTAGTGTGACCAGTGGAGCTGTTGGCTGAGTTACTCAAACGGATCCTGCAGAAAGACCCCATTGTGGGCCAGATAAAGGGGGACCATTGAGGTGTGTCAAAAACTCACTGGACATGGAACGATTACAGTTTAAAGGGGAATTTTGACATCCTCTTTAATCTAGAATGAGAAGGGAGGGCAGCAGTTATGTGATAACAAATAATCCAATTGGAATATATAGATATGCATAATCAGAGAGCGTCTGACAGCCCCCTCAAACGCACACATACACACACACAAAAACCAGGCACATCCTTACCCAAGGAGGATCATATCTAATATAGCATTCAGAAAGATTCCAGTCATAAACACTCTACACTAGTCACTACTAGTGGAACAGCCCAAAACACTAAAAGGTTCAAGATAAACCATGAGAAAGTTGTGACTAGTGTAATTGTTTTCTCTTGACAGAATCAGTTCTTTAGGTTCCTCAACACTTCGGCAAGATTAAACATGTCTACACACATGCATATGAAAATGCATATTTGTGTACATACACTTTCAAACCCAAGCCATAAACATAAACACGTATGTACACCCCAAAAATCACACAAAAAAGTGTGAAGTCAATGTGAACCCATTTGTGGCTTGTTTTAATTTCAGAGCTGGACGTTATTCAGAGCAAAACAGGACTGCATGAGAAAAAGGACAAAAATGTATCCATCAGGAATTGATCAGACAATGTTTTTTAACCTTTTATTGCAATAAACACTGCTAAAAGACAACATGGCAAAATATTCAGCAAAAATAGATAAACAGAAATAAATTTAAACAAATTAGACATTAAAAATCACGTTGTGTTAAGAGGCGGATAAAGTTGCATGAAATCAGGAAAAGCATGAAAACAAATATACAGTTTATGCAGAAAAGTGGTTTTGCTACAACACACAGACGCTTCCCGAGGGCAGAGTTTTTACTGTAGGTTCTGCCAATGGAAAGGCTGAGTCGAGTCTGAACACTTTATCTGCCAATAGCTAGCCGGCAGTCCCTAAGGCCTCCAACACATCACAACCTGACAGAGGCCAGAAACAAGCTTACGTCATTCTCCTGATGTGCGCTGGAACATGAAGAAAATTAGTGTGGCATTTGAGAAGACAGAGAGAGAGAGAACTGGAGCCCAGGCATGAAGCAATACACACATTTAGCCACGTATACGTACACGTGAGTTGCACTTTATTTAGCATTTAAAAATTAGAGTTTGATGCAGTTGGCTGATGACAATCATATAGTGCTGCTAAGTGTTTACAGAAATTACCCACAATGCAATATGTTTTTGTATCTAATCATATCTTGTGCTAGGAGAGTGTTTCCCAACTGTACCCGCACAGCCCCTTCAGTTAGAATCGAGTATCCCTCCCTCCACACTAAACCAGATACGCAGTTCCTTTTAGCTCATATAATATTCTATTAAATTTGTATTATCGTTAATATGATAAATTCGTAAATTACCAAAATCAACATTGGGGGTAAAAAATAGACTTACCAAGAAGAGCATATGTTCTGTTACAAGTGTCACACATTTCTAAAACCTGTACATAATAAATTCATATTTTACATTTGTCAAATGTTTCATCATTCCAGTTTTAATATTACCAGTAAGTGCATTCCTTGCTTGGATTGCTGGCAAAAGTCCAACATTATGCATTACAGGATGACAGTTTGAAACTTTTTGAAAGTGAACCTTCTTTCAAATATTTCACCTGTCTAGACGCAGCCTACAACAACAATTAAAGCCTAATCAATGTAAACTCCTACCCTTTGACCTGACATCACCTTGACTACCCCAGGCACCTTACAGTGGCCCCTGACCTCTGAACTGATCGTGGGGGGAGGGGCAAAAGCAGAGCGGGTCAGAGAGAAAGCCAATAGAGGACTTACGCCTTTTTGCCGCAGATGGATTTGTTGTACCAGTTCCTGCATGTGCTGAAGTACTTTTTTTTGGTCCCCATGACCTGTTGTAAAGCGCACACATTGGGCCTGGAAGAGAAGGGGAGGGGTTGTTAATAACTGCATTCTTGACAGATTACACAGGCATGTTCAATTAGGCAGGTAATTATATGGAAGTCCGATAAAATTGTTAAAAAAACTGACTGAACATAAAAAGCAGAAACAGGTGTAAACAATATGCATTCTGTGTGCACGTTGATGATACATTCACGTCTGTAACGCATTTGTGCAAAAAGTTTGAATTTACCAATTAATTGATTTATCTCTTTTTGTAAAATATGAAACCTAATTGCTTAGTTTCCCACAGTTCCTGTCACAAGGACTCCAGTCTGTGTTTACATCTACATACAACATACTATTTTATTTCCAAACATTTTATAATTTAAATTAAAATAAAAAAAGATAGAACTTTGCATCTTTTTAATTTGATACACTTCCTATTAAAACAAATATCATTGGTATTTTTTGTAACTCTCGGCATGGAATCTATAGTTCGTGCAAAACCTGACGCTCCATGTTACTCCAGCACGAGTCTCTAAAACACATCTTGTGCTTTATAATGGAAACAGTGGAAGGTAATAAAATAATCAATGTCTCATATTATCACATGAACTTTTTTTTATTTTCAAGTTTAAATAAACCTTAAATTCCAAATTTCCAATGTGGTGTGAGACCTTTGACCCCAATGCATGTAATTTTACATTTGATGCCATTATTATATTTAGCATAAACACCAATTATCAATTATTGTTCCCGCTCATCTCCTCCAAAATTTCTCAATGATGAACCGTTAAAACAATCAGCTCTTACCCTTCATTCTTAGCCCTGATGCGACTGTGCGAGACTATCTTGTCATATGGAGAACAATCCACCTGATCCAGGGAGGAGAGCGCCAGGATGGTAAATATAGCTGTAAACAGGAGTATCATATTGAAGTATCCCCTGCAAATCCAACCCACTGAAAAACACAAGGAATGGGAGCGAGCTGCAGGGACCCTGCCTTTATATCCACCCCTCCCCTTCCTTCTCTGTCTCAAACACACACAATGACACATACACGATTAATACAGAGAGAATCAACCTGTTTCCTATTGAACCATCCTCTCCATGGGAACCCTGCACACCTAACAGGAACTGTCCCCTTTAACAGAAACAGCGGAGAGAGAATAAAGGTCCTTATAATAGAATCGCCACAAATTTGATCTCTAACTGCCTATTTTGGTACATTTCATATGTAAAAATGCACAATGAAAACTTTCATAATACATCCGCTCCTTAAGAACGGACATTCTGTTAAACATCTAAACTAGTATAGTTTTATTTTACAGTTAGTATAGTCTAGTATAATTTTACAGTTTTATTACAGTAATGTACATGTTTTACGCTGGATCCACACGTTTTCAGGCTTTAAGCTTCACAGCTCAACATACATCTTGACTGAATGGCTTTGTTATACATTTACACAAATTGTGTCACTTACCACAGGATTCTCATTATCTGCAACCTGCAAAATGCTACTGAAGAAAATGAGATGAAAGTTAATGTTCCAACAGCACTGTTCCATCTCCAGCCAGTTTCTTGAAGGCTGGGCTGCGGTTCATCATGGGGCTTAGGCTGAACTCAGACAAGGCCTCAGACAAGCCAAAGACAGCTGGGAAAACTGTAAAAGCTCCCAAGAATCTCATCTGCGTTTATCTCATACTCTTTGACATGGAAAAGGTGTGTGGGGCTGAGGATGAACTGAAGACCTGAACAATCTGGATCTGAACAAGTGTCAGAAAACATTTAGGAGCTTTTTTCAATAGTTTTTGTCTGATTTAACCCTGTGTGTGCATCTACCTCTAGTGGTGAAGTCTTTGCACTACACGGGGGTGTGACTATATTTTAACAACATCAGGGGCACAGTGACATGGTTCATATTAAGCAGAAATTTGCTGTTGTTCTAGATAAATATTGCCAGGAGCATTTTTTGCTCCTGTTAAATTTACACATAATATGTTGTTTTACAGTGTAAACTAATGTTTAAAAGTATTCCCTAATTATTCACCACCAGTTTGCATTAAGGAGCTAATAAAATCCCATATCAAATTTACACTGCTTTAATAGCTTATGGGGTAAAACATGTAATTTACTAATTCTACTCACCAGAGAACTTTAGATTACAAACACATTATTAATCAGCCTAATTATAATAATTAGAGAATATTAACAACAACACTGACAAGGATAAAACAGCCAGTGCTCTTGTCAGAATACCTTTAGTTTAAGGAAGTCAACTCAACACAAAGTTTGACCATGAAAACCACAGCTCATTTATTGATAATTACAAAACAAATGTATAAGTTACAAACCCAAAAATTGCATTGGGTTTAATCAACCATATAGCAACAAATACAGTATTAAGAATAGCCCATGTTATAACCAATATTAAATTGTTGTGAACTAAAATGCTGCTTTTATACATTATCCATACAACGACCGCCACATCATATATAATTTAAGAGGCACTCATAACCATTCCGTTATCTTAATTTTTCTAATATGCGGTGTTATATTCTCACTTATACATAAACAGTAGAAGCTGTTCGGAATGCTCAAAACGTCACTCACAGGCCGATTGGCGTTTGACATCAAAGTACCGCGAGAGCGATTGGAAGGCAGACGGCTCCTATGTTTTCTCGCGATACTTTGATGTCGCAATCACAGAGTGCCACTTTAAGTCGGAGCTTTCCAGGAAACCGCAACATTGCGCAGCCTTTCGTTGTAAAACACACCGCCATTTAAATTCCTGACTAAACGGTATTTTATATGTATTAGCTCAATAATACGTTTTAAACTATGATAACTTTGTAACGTCTTGTTGTATTGGCATAGAAATGAATATGTTTGGGTATAACAACAGCGCGTAACATTTGTTTGTTAATCATAGCAGACGTACACACGAGTGTGTCCAATATGGCGGATGACTTGTAGCGGCCTATAGAAACATTCACCAATGATAAGATGTCTAGCTATTATCTATAGCTTAATTTGTTCTAACTTACTTTTTTAATAAAAACAGTTATGTAGTTATATTCAGTACCTAAAAAGGATTTGTTACCAATAATACTAATAAATTGAACTAAAAACAAAGATTTTCAAAAAAAAACATGAACTAGTGACTAATCAGCATTATAAACAAACTTTCCCTCATGCCTGTATTTCCATTTAAACTTTAAATATTAATGTTGGAAAAAGCATAATTTGTGCCAATAACCCAAACCGTAGCCAGAGTATGTTGTCTTGGCAAATAATTCCATGCTTGTTTAAAAAAAATACACTTTTACATGAAATGTGTAGTTCTCCACAATTGTACTCATCAATTTTTAACCATTCTGTTTTCTCTCTGCAGTGATAAAACTGTTTACAGTCCCTGTGAGTTGTGGATGTCAGCATGCATGAAGCAGTGCGCGTGTTAAGCGCATTGGCCCTTGCTGTAGTGCAAATGAGAACCGCTGCTCTTTAAACTTCATTGAAGTGCCCTTGGGCTGCAGACTGGACTCTCTGGGGTGCTAATTCACATAAATTATAGATCAGCCTTTGTACCATGGTGAGATACAGAAAATGTGAAACAAATTAGCTGGATAAATCTACCAAAATGTGCTACACTGCAGTCTAAGCCATCTTTAAAACATTTAATATCCAATAAATTCATAACAACATACAACATATCACCTGTTGCTGATTAGAATATGGCTTATGATGCACGACTCTGGAGAGATTCTTCTAGAAAGATTTTTCTTGTGTCACGTAATGGTGGATGAAGAGCAGGACTGTAATTATTCTTTACACTTTTTTGTACCTTTACATTAAATTCACAAATATTTTTAATTTTTGTTTCTCAAAAACTTTTCTATTACCTTCTCTAACCAGCATTTTGTCACACCAATTTCACTGTCGTTGTTTATTCATTGATTATGTATTCAGTCTCTCCAGATTCCAAAATAAACTTGGATGTCCACAAAGATTAAAACAGTACTGAAAACAGTACTCAGTCATGGTATAGCATATACTCATTTATTTATATTTGTGCTTACATGTGGACTTACATAGAAAAAAAAGAAGCTTTCAGTTTATGAAACAGTTTTTCCCAAACAACAGAATAATACTTTCAGATACATAAATAAGTATCTATGGATGCTATGCTGTGCTATACTGCGTCACAAAGTATACATGATTACTGTGAAAAGGATATTGTAATGATTAACAGTTGATTTAGTGTTTATATGATCAGGTGCCACTGTGAAACAGCATTTATTGAATCTTTCTGGAAGCTTTCTGTTCGTTCTATCATTATACAACTGCCTCATGCACAATGCAGAACATGATTAAAAAGTTCAAAAAGTTGTAAATATTTGCATAGTAACCTTTATTCAAGATTTTAGGTTGTGTGACAGTAATGACATCTCTTATGGTAAACCACAGCTAGCAAAAATGCTAATTCTAACTAAATAAGGCAGAATTGAAGTATTAGCCAGGGGTCAGCTATTGCTCCTTTATATACGAGTCAGCCGAGAGGAGTGCAGAGCAGCGATAAATTAGAGGATTGTTTACACACTTGTTTACACACTTAATATAGTGTAAATAACTGCGAATGACAACACTGGACCCCATATTTACCCAAAGGGGACTGTCATCCCTGAGACTCCAGTACCACGCTTGATGATCAGATGACACAGCGCAGCTGCTGGACCTTGACCACAGCTGCTGCTGGACCTTGACCACAGCTGCTGCTGGGATAGAGTGAGAGTTCTGGATCCTGTGGCAATCCATTTCCTTTATCGACAAACGGCAAACCTCAAGAAACGTGTTATCCAATGTTTACACAGCGCTATAGTCTGCACCCTTCATATTCACTGTTTATCTCGTTCATTTCATCACAGAAACAATGCATGCGTAAGATGTCACCGTCCTCTTTTATGGACTCCTTCACATCATCGCTCTCTAAATCGGTTTCATTATTTTGATTCTTTGTTGTCTCAAAGATGGGGTTTCCACCCTGTACACCATCATTATGTTCTTCCGTCTCAGACTCACCAGATTCCTCTGACACAGAGTAAATCTCACCTGGGTTTGTCCCTCTGTTGTTCAGTCCAGAGGCAACAGTCCTGCTTGGGACAGAACCATCAGCCAGGCTGTTAAATCCACCAGAATCCCAGGGATTGGCTTTGGCCCCGCCCGTCTGGATGATGGAGGTGGTGACACTCTGCAGTCTTTTATTGCCCTTAAATTGACCTGCAGCTGAAGTAGGGTTGCACTTCAGAGAACTATCAGGATATACCAAGTTTGAGGCTCCTGCGGTTCCTTTTGATGCCGGCATGCCAAGTTTGGTCCCTTTCATCATTCCCATCACCTCATACCGGAAGCTTGAGATGTCCTGCTTGAGTTCCTATCAATAATATTAATACACACAAAAGGATGTACACAAGGTTCATTTTCATCACTCTGCTGTAAATAATATTATGAACACAATAAAACAGTCACACATAATTTACCTTAAAGTTTTCCTCCGTTAGCCCCTCGTCTTTCTTAGCGTCCCTGATCATGGCTGCTACATACCGCTTAACCAGGTTTCTGAGCACCTCCTTAAAGATCAGATTAACTAATTTAAAATTAGATTACAAACTACATTAAACAGGAACAGAACCGTGTTTGTTGATTTGAGGTGTGTGAAATCATAAGGGTTACAGCTAGACAGATTTAATGGTAATTTAATGATGAGTTGCTTTGAAATTACCTGGTACTGACGATTTGTGCGGACATTTTCAGCCGCCCGCATCTAAAAAACAAAATGGTAAAGCAATTGTATTGATTTTTCAATACACAAACTTGGCTAAACTACAAGACAGCGAAACTCCCAGCAGCTGCCATCATTCGAAATGTAGAAAAAGATAGCAAAAGAGTAAAAAACAGAAGACCGGCAATATAGTCATATGGAATACTTTTAAAAGCCTTTTTATGCTTTTCGGAGCATATAAATCAATTTATATAGATATAAATCTCATTTTATAGACAACAGCAGTCTGAACGTTAATCTTAAAAAAGCCCATGGAAGCAACCAAAACAAGTTTAAAAATGTGAAAGTTAATTGTTAATACAAATGGATTATTAGTGGATTACCCCAAGAGATCCAAAAGTCTCGGTTCTTTTTCGAATCTGAACATTGAAGCAGTGGCTCCTGATCCAGCTGAATAGGTACCACAATGATTTTGGGCTTGGAATGATGTTGAAGGGAGTTGGAAGCGTGCCACCTTCCTCGAAGTAGCTCATCCAAAGTTTCGTTCTGGCAAACTTCCACTCGATGTCGGCATGATCCTGTCGACCAACCGCAGGGAACGTGAATTTAATATTTTAACTGACAGCAAGAATAAACGCATGTCACAGCAGTAATTTGGACTTGAACTGCATAAAGGTGATTAAATAGTGTTTACAGTGCTAAACATATAAAGCTTTTCATATATATTTGAACTGAAACTCTTGATGATGAAAACAATGATAATGTACACATTGTTAACTTTTCAAAGTATAAAAAAATCATTTGTAACACTTACAGCAATATGTTGGTAGGAATTGTTCATCATAGCAATTAGCATATTGAGAAGCACCACCAGAGAGATTATGTTGTATGTACCGAACATTGTGGCTCCAACGAACTCGGTAAACTGGTGATCGGGGCGGACGTTGGTCACATACAGGGAAATTAGGCCAAATATGGACCAGAACAATGACTGCAATGTCTCAAACATACTGGAAAAATAATCATTAAAACAGAGTATCACTATTTTGACTGCAAAGCAAGCAAAATAAAGGTTAGATGTACAGATTTACAGTTCCTTACGTGGTGAAAGCATTATTCTGCGTCGTACAGCGAATGCCCTTGCACGTGTCGTTTGAGTTATTTACGTGCTTTTCATCGTAATAGAAATACAGCTGATTGAGTCCATTTGCAAAGGCGAGCAGCACCAGGCAGTAAATGAAGAGGAACTTGAGGATGTCCAGCAGCATTCGACCAAGAGAGATCTGTAGAGGGCCGAGGTGGGAGTTGGCTGTGAAGAGTGAAATCAGTCGTAACGAGCTAAATATGTTAGCGATAGCGAACAACGCCTCGGCCACTAAGGTGGGGTGCCACATGTCCCATTCTTTCCGTTCCACAAATCCAGTGTACTGCAGAAAAACAATCACAGGATATTAACTGCAGTGTTAGATCATGTTAACCATGTGGTAAAATTCTGCTCTGATTAAATTCAGATTAGCACTGCGGTGCAACAGTCTAGTTTCCAGAGATAATAATAAACAATTAAAACAAAAATGTGTTTAATGTGGAGAAATCTAAGCTATTCAGAGAAGCAGGATTTTTCATCTGATAAATTATACTTTTAAGTACCCAACATTTCACAAAAATAGAAACCAGGTAAAATTTGCTTGTCGGGCTTGTGAGCGGTTAGGACAAAAACCTGAACATGGAAAATATCTTTTAACTGGAACTATTTCTGTCACTTTATTGTGTTGCACCCGGTAAATCCATGTTCAGTCCATGAGGATTATTTAATATCCATAAAAGTAGCACTAAACATTTTAATTAGGTGATGAGAAAACTCAAGTTTAAATGCAATATTTGCATGTTAGCAATATTGATGTGTTACCTTATTGTAAGCTACAATCTTCAATGAAATGGTGGCCAGATACAGAGAATTCATGACGAAGTCCATGAGATTCCACCAGTCATGAATATAATCCTGGAACCCACCATCCCACATTTGTTTAATCTCGGCCCAAACAAAACCTGTACAGAAAACATATAGAGATAATCCACAATCAATGAGTCATTATTGCAAAACAAACCCTCTGGACCTGACACAGCTACACTTCCCAGACTTACTGTGCATTATTAACTACAGCTACATACCAAATAAATAAATACATGTATAATGTTGCCAAAGACACTGGAGTATTCAGTCATATCTGAAAGCCAAATGGCCAATCAAAATCGAGTATTCCAAGGAGCTGTATAATAATGTATATATGTAATATATAACATAAATCAATCAATCAGATTCTTCAGATCAGACTTTTTTGTCAGATCAAGCAAAAATACATTACCTAAAACCCAGGGCAGGATCATCCACTCCACAGTGGTGGGTGGTGGGCCTTGCTGTTTAGGCATAACTTGCACAACATGTTGAGAGGCCAACAGCAGGAGAAAGAGAAAGGTCAGGTAGGAAGCAGTGTGGCATATGAACTTGATGAAGGGTTTTCGAATGAAGAGGCCGTACTGGCTCTTGGGGGCGACCAGGTAGACCAAGGAAAAGAAGGGGAAGAGAAATCCGATAAACACACAAGTGGTCAACTTGCTGGCCCAGTGGCGACGCCTCCAGCCTGGGAACTCATCATACCAGCGAGAAGCGAGCAGCTGTTGACAGTTTGGCTGTGCCACAAACTAAACACAGAAAAATAAAGCATCTAAATGCACTGAGTCACAGACTTACTGATCGCATTCAATGGGTTTCTGCAGGGGCATTCACACTGACAGCCACTAAATCTCTGGAGGTTGCTGAATTTGGTTGCTAGTGCTGTGGGTGTTTTCACTTGTCTGCAGCATCAAACTGTCGCAATGTTGACATTTAACAGTCGCTGTCCCTCATGCCACCACCCATCACATTTACTGAAAATGAATACGGTAGCAAAGCACATGGCTATTAGTGTGAATACCCCATCACAGGACTAATACGATCCCATTGAAATGTATTGCTCTATCAATTTTTGCATTGTTGCAAACATAAAAAACAGCATTGAAATAATGAGAGGAAATAGGAAAATTAAAATGCTCATGAGTACACTGTATTACTTAATATATGTAACACATATAGAGTTGCAGGCATCTTCTGTAGACATAATGTCATTGCCTGCTTGCATTTTGTGAATTTTGGAATGTGCCTCAAAACGAAATTTCTGCCTTCTGTCATATAAGAAGACTTTCAAAATCTTGTAGAGTTTGCTGCGGCAGGATACGAAACGCTCTCTATTGTAGAGAAATAACAGAGCTATGTCATAATGAGAAACCATTGCAGTAGAACAAACACAAAGGCACAAGTGTGAACACAATTAAATGCACACAATACATCTATTAGTTTTCCCACTATCAGCAGAATAGTTGCGAAGACAATTCATTAAAAAGATCTCATTAAAAATAAGAGACATGTTAGGTTTGTAGATCTTCTGACATACAGTTATACAACTGCTTTTAGGTTGATCATAAATCCATGAAGAATAAAAATGTACAGATTGAGGATTTAATGATACAGTGATGATGATGATGCAATAATATCTGCGTAAAGATGCCACAGGTGAAACTCCCAAAAGTCTTACACATCTTTCCAACAACAGCTGCATTTCAGACAAAGTATTTCTAAGTGCGTTTAATTTAAAAATGCAGTTTAAAAATGACAAAACAAAATAAACTCATATTTAAAACGTATACATTCACTCGATCGGCACATGTTTTGTTTGCCTAAAATAATCATGTGACTGACAATTCATTGTCAGGCATTTAGGTATGTTAGACTTAACTTTACATTTATCATTAATAATTTAGATAGTGAGATAGTGAGAGTTAATTTAGTGAGACAGCATGTTGTGTATGCAAACTGAATAATAATGGTAAGTGGTTAGCTAGCACCAGCTCGCTCACAACCATATATTCAGTGCATGTGGCCAACAGTGTTTTTATCAGAACTGGTGGGTAGGCATTACTGGACTAACCAGCAGCGTTGCATAACATGTCCTTTGTCCCTCTAAAAAACCATCAAGTCATGAAAATGATTCACAACAATTACCTCCAGGAAAGTTGGAGACATGCTTTAGTTTCCAAACATAATTTTCCTGTCTGTGAATGTTTGTGAGAGTCTAAAAGTGGAAGTAATTTGCTGTAACTTCCCATTATTACGACTTACATTTTCCTTTAAAATTCTGCACCAGTTTTTCCAAAAGTGCTGAATTATTTGCAAAATTTCAATGTTTATATTAAATTTGCAACTTTAGTACTGTCCTGCCTCCATTATGTTTTTCAATGTGCACACACACACATACATGGATACATGGACAATAGGACAAATGGACTTTGTAATGTTCTTTGTGTACAGAAGGGGGCAACATAGATTCATTTAAACCTTCTTGTGTCATTCAGCTTCACAGTATAAAATAGGTATAAAACCATCTTAAATATATTAAATGCACTGCACAAAATTTGCCACAGTGCTTATTCAGCAGGGCAGCAGTCCAGATACAGTCCACAACTCTTGAACGAAACTGCTGAATGCAGACTTTTACAAACAATGATAATGCAGCTTTATGATATACTGGAGTGCTGCTCTTATCTGAAACGATTTTTTGTGCTAAGGCTAATGAATGGATAACCAGCAATGGCAGAATTCCCTTTTAACCAATATGCTGCTGTCAAGGAACCCACTCCTGTGTCTGTGGAGCAGACAACTCACCTCTTTCTGATGGTACTTGATAGCCAGTTTCAGCCTCGCCAGATCGTTGTTCCCCTCAGCATCCAGAAGATTCACGTCGTCCTTGTAGTTGAGAATCAGCTCCAGCTCTCTGGAGCTGCGCGTTTGGTCGAGCAGATCTTTGGCGAACTGCTTGCACTGTTGAGAAAGTTCCTCGTACTCAGACTTAAATTCATTCTCCACCTTGCTGAGCTCTTGAAGCTCCCAGCTAAGCTGGAAGGCCGTCAGGAAGGGGTCCTCGCTGGAGAGAGCGATCAGCGAGGGGCTTGCCAGGGCACGGTAGATGTTCAGACGGGATCGGGAATGCCGCAGACTGTCCACGTCAGAGCCGGACACGCATTCCATGCAGTTGCAGCGCACCTGATGGGGCTGAGGCACGGAAACGCCCTTCTGCACCAACATCTTGATGATCTCATAGTTGTTGGTGTGTGCAGCCAAAATGATGGGTGTTATGTCAGGTGTGAAATCAGAGAACTGCTTGTCCAGCAGGATCGGAGGAACCTGGAAAACATGTGCTGTGTTTGAACCTTTTCCCTTGTTCACTCATTCACTATGTAGTACGTAAACTACATAGTATATACATAGTATAGTATATGGGGGAAATAGTTTGTGAAAATAAGTGATTTCGGACAATGTGACTGCCATGACATCGTGTCCCAAATAATAATTTAAAAAAAAAACATTTGTAATCTAATTGCAAAACAAATGTGGTTTGGATCAAGTCTGTAAAATAAAATGATTTTTTATGTTTAACAGTTCAGACTGAAAAAGAGAAAATGGTTTGTGTTGCC
>JAZGTI010001868.1:11031-40401 GCA_036877585.1 Botia kubotai | reverse complement strand
GCCAGCCAATCACGCACCTCCATGGGCACGGAGTCTGCCTGGATATCGCTGAGCTCATCTTCTGTGTCCAGCAGGCGTCTGGAGAACAAAACCATTTTCACAGTGGATATTACTTCAAATTGTACAGGCCACAGCAGCCATGAAGAGTCTGCAGTACCGCTTCCAAACCAAAAACTGATGTTACTGTAGTTTGTACCATCTCGTATGAGTCATTGCAAATTGTACTGCTTGTTGTTTGTTGCTGCATGCAAATGAAAAGTATGTTGTTTATTTATAGTCTTTCTATTGTATTGTGACGTCCAGAGTTTATCTCACTATATTTCATTCAGACGTCAGACTCACAACTTCAACATTGTTTAGAAATACAGTGTTCATTTCCTGCTTTCAAATATAGAACTCGAAGTGAAAACTGTGTAAAATATAAATTCAAAATATTAACTTCTGCACTCATTTTTGTTTTTCCCACAAGTTTTACGCTAATAATTAAAGAAATTAAAAAACTTTTATGAACTTCTGAATCTGCAGTGACTCCTACAAGCCCCGCCCCCAAAATTCATCCCGTATGAGCTTCTGACGGGAAATTCCTCCGAACACAAAAGTTACTGTGTTCAGGTATTATGACCATGAATCTAGTGTTCTTTAGCATTGCTGGTGCCATGCCATGAACCAGCAAACAGAACCGAACTGAACCTTGTGTAACTATCATAAATCTGCTGTTGCACACTTGCATGGTGCTCTGTGAAGTTTATGAGTGAGTGCAGACAGAGAAACTCTCACAGTGCTGTGAGTCAACCTGCTCGCACTCGATTGGTCAGAAAGCCAGTATTCAAGCCTTAAGTACCTCAAGCAACTGCCATAAAAAAAGCTTTTCATGAGAAATGAAAGTGGCAGAAAGAATCGCAGCAATTATTGCTCAGGCCCGACCTGCGCAGGAAATGCGACATGTTATCATAACAAATATTCACTGACTTCCAATAACAAGCTAAAATTGCTTAAAGCTGCTACCATGGCGATGCTTCCTGTGCCTGTCATTAGGAAAACGTAATTAGCCATAGCCGACTCTGTCTAAACACAGCCTCATCAAACGGCAGGCTGGCAGGGTTCTATTAGGCTAGCGTTAGCGCTCTGTACGTGTCAGTCTGAGGCCCGGCAGACTCACAGAGCTCTGGGTCTCAGTTAATAAGGATTGAGGGCCCATAAGACGCAGAGCTCCGCTGACTAACTCAGTGCCTGACTTCTGTGGGGAGCGAGCCGCTTAAAACGAAGACTCTTAGCACGACTCTCGTCAGAGATACACGAAACACCTCCTGCTAAATGCTGAAGACAGTTATGAATGCCTGTGAAACAGGATGGAAAAGATGAATAATCTTTAAAGGACAGATCAAACATATTACTCGAACATTGTTTACCCTATTTTCTTGGTCTCTATGGGTTAGGGTTAGATTCAATAATTCATCCATCTATAATATTATAAAATATTATTTTAGATATTATTTATTAAATAGAATTTCATTACACAGTGTGCCTTGTTTTTTGTGCTATGGCTACTATGGCCCCCTCAGCGTGAGGCCTCTGGCAGTCACAGGTCCCAGGGCAACAGGTCTCAGGGCAACAGGTCCCGGGGCAACAGGTAAATGTAAATGCAGAGAAAATAAGTGAGTCTGTGTACAGCTGTGTTTTCACTCACCGGGTTTCATCAATGTACACGGCCTCCAGAACAGACGCTGCATATTCAATGTTCTTCCTCAGATCTAGAACATTCACTTCACCCTTATCCAGCTGCTTCACCAGACATCTCAACCTGCAGGACAACAGTGAAGAGCCGCTGAGATTCAGAATCATCCCCCTGCTGCAGTTCACAACACCATACACTCACTGGACGGACAATGGAAAAACACACAAAGTGAATGAAACTCTATGATTCAGGAAATGACAGTCTGTTCTACAAAATAATAATAGACCCACAATTACACATCTAAAATCATCAAAGATTAGAGAACACAAATGTTTTCATCATTAGATCTCATGAGCCAAAACGTTAAGCTATGTGAGTCTTTCATTGCATTTAAAATAAGCCATTTTTAAACTAGCAAAACAAATATTTTGGAAAAATTAATGTGAGGCAACCCAGGAAATATGTAGGTCAACAAAACCAAGTTAACATTTGACAGTAATGAATTTCACGTAATCCAATCATACACTACATCATTCTTTTTTACATTCATATAATACTATTTAAATGATAACAGAAAAGAGTTCACATGAAAGACTAGTAAAGAGTTAATTAAGAGTTTAAATTTATGGCCCTGACTGATATTTGGATCTCCAGTATCACTAGTATCAAATCTGCTTCAATCAGTACTGACAATTACATCCTCCCCAATCCTTTATATTGCAGCGGTCTGTAACATAGCAACCTGAATACAGTCCTCTGCAGTAACGTGTCATTGACATGCAGCTTCAGATAACACTCACGCCCAAACACAAACTGTCTGAGGCTGCCAGCCACAGAAACGCCACCAAGACCAGATGAGAGGCAAACAACAGCAGAAAAACAGCAATTACAGAGGAAACAGAAATGATTGGCTTAGAGTCGCCAGCATAGAGAAACTAAGACAGAATATGACATGTGCCAAGCACTGAATAAACAGCATGTTGTGTTTGTCAGTACTGACTGGTATTCTCCTGAGAGAAATAAAAACCTGACATCATCTTCTAGTTATTCCAGATTCCAGCCCGACAGGATTGGGAATGATTTCTGATACTGACGGCAGTCTGGGCTGGATTACATCCACATTTGATCTTGATTAGAGTTGCAAACCAATTATCAAACACGAGAGAGTCATTCTGACATTAATTTCAATTTGTCTCCCAAGCGTGTGATGGATTTTAAACATTTCCTTTTGTTCCTGAGAAAATCTGGGATCAGAGATTTCTGATGCGGTTCTTTTAATGTCAAGCTTCTGTCAGATGTGAGGTTTTCTTCACTAGAATCCGAGAGGCGGGTTCTGTTGGCAGATAATGCGCATGTTCTGTTTACAGCTCCAGGCTCGTAACTGACATTTAAATTATAAGGTGAAGTGTGTCATTTCTGCTCCATTAGCAGCACCAAAAGAACTGCAAAAATGAGTTTAAACACATCAACTATTATTTAGACAAACACACACTTTAAAAGTTGTTTTCTTTCCTGTGATCAGAGAGAATTTCTGTCAATTTATCCAGATGATAAAAGGCGAAAAATGCATATATCAGCAAAACATCATGTTTCCAACATTTTGGAGAACTCAAACATATTGACATAAAGACTCTCAGTGTTGCTATAGCTAAACTATACAGGTTTAAACAAAGCTTGTGAGAGACAGACTCCATCTGAATCTGGCGAGAACCTTTTGATGATCAAAAGGGCTGGAGATTGATAAGCACTTTAAAAACACAGTGGGTGACACTCATTCTAGACAACAAACTGCATTTACAATGTCCAGCAGTGACCCCCAAATCTGCCCACCCATGAATGAGCACCTGGGTAATAAAATGTGCTCGCCCAAACTCTTTCACACTCACTCAGCTAAAATGTCACAGCATGTATAATTATCACACGGGCTCTAGAGAGGGATTTTCCAGCACATGATGGCACACAGCAGATTGTCACATAAAGCACTGCAACAAGAGATATACAGCTGAACACAATCAAGAGCCCCTGATTAAACCATTCTGTTTCACTTTCTTTCATTTTTGGCAATGACATTAAACTAAAAATTACAGATGAATACAGCTGTATGTGTAATATAAACATGTAATATGAAATTACTCTCCATGCACCTGTTAAATTTAGAGTGGGCTCCAAACGTCTAAAACCAAATGATTCTTTGGTTGTTTCTTCCTGATTTAATACATTTTTCATTAGTCCTTTTATAACCCCCAGAAGAATGTATTTGAAATGTTACACTGAATTTCATCATTTTAATATCGGGTATGTTCTGTGCTTTAATCACAGCACACACTCGGGCGAGCATGGACTCCACAAGCTTGTGCAAAACTTGATGATGTGGCATGGCGATGTCCCAGAATCCTTTGAGAATGTTCCAAAGAACATCTTGTGTGCTTCCGTTGTGTGCAAAACAATCTGACCTTTTGTACGAAGGCATTAACATGGCTAATGACGCAAATCTGCTAACATCTGATAACCTGGAAATGAAGAATGGCAATGATTTCATTTACATTTAGATTCACAGCTAGTCATGTCATGACATCACAGAGGCTGCACTGTACAGTATATGACATTTTACACATGTATGTAACAGGATCACATACAAACCCCCACAACAGCTGCTGCGATTTCAAACATTCATGTGGAGACAGTAAAAGTGTTTTAACTTTAACAGAACCTCAGACATGCAGTGATGTATCAGCCCTGTCATTGTGCTGTTATGTCTCATTTTAATCTCGACATAACAGTCAACAGTCGACAAGTTTTTACATTTACATGTATGTTTTTACATTTACATGTATGCATTTGCCAGACGCTTTTTGATCCAAAGCCACTTACAGCACATTCTAGTTCTAGAATCGATCGGTACATGTGTTGAACCCACAACTGTGCAGCCAATGCAATGCTCTACCAGCAGAGCTGCAGGCAGTTTAAGGTTAAAGTGCAAGTGTGCAGATTTTCAACCTGCTTTGTATTTTAACACTTTGTATGTGTCCTTGTGTTTGGGAAAGGTGCTATATAAGTAAACCATCATTATTTTTATAACAATTTCTGAAGTATGTGTAAAATAACAATGTTTAGTTGTTTAGACAGCTCTACAGATAAACTACAGATTTTTGTATCGCCGCCCACGAACAGTTGGAGTGACAGACAACAACATTCCTTCTGCATTGTAGCTTTTCCCACAATGCACTGGGAATGTGTTCAGACTTTTCCTTACAAATAAACATTAATTTCTCACTCCAGGTAATACTGAGTAAACATAATCCATTTACATATTTAAATTATATTACATATTTAAATATTACAGGCGTTGTAACAATTCAAAGTGGATTTAACAACAGTCGAGAACATGGGCACTTGGACTGTATTTTTGGAGACTTTCTGTGGTCGCTGATGCGAGGGTCTTCAGAAATGAAAATAAGCATCTTAAAAGAAGCAGGATAACACGGCTTTGTATCTATAGCAGGCCTCCCAGAAGCAAAACCATGTGCACTAAACGGATCTGATTTTAGCAGCATCCAGAGTAACAGAGTAACTGCTCTGCCTGTGTGTGTGTGTGACAGTTCCTCTGGGGCCTGTTAAAACATCTCCACCTCTGCTCTACAGCTCAGGGCAAGTGGGTGAGTCCCTGTTTTCTAAATCTAGATCCACTGAGGCTTGTCAG
The DNA here is from genome assembly GCA_036877585.1 of Botia kubotai. Taxonomy (NCBI): domain Eukaryota; kingdom Metazoa; phylum Chordata; class Actinopteri; order Cypriniformes; family Botiidae; genus Botia; species Botia kubotai. The sequence goes on along the minus strand of JAZGTI010001868.1, from coordinate 35,026 downwards.
ATCCACTCCGGTCAGATTAAAGTTTGTAATAAAAACAATCTCTGAGCGTTCCAGGACGGGACAGCAGGACAGTTTCTGCTCATGCAGAGCGTGAGAACATGCAGGAGTCAGACAGAGACCGTAAGGACGGGAAATACATTGAGCATTAAAAATATACTCACTATTCATTTTTGTGAATCATTTCAATTAATCAGTGAGTGAAAAACATGACTATTTTACTTCTTACTTTAAACACACTGCATTTTAAAATGGCTCTCAGATTCAAATGCCAATATAAATGTTATGTTTATTATAAGCATAAATTCGTACAGTACATAAACCTCATAATCCCTGAATATTTGAAAGAGACATTCTCCCATGAGTTTAGCCTGGCATTCTGTGTGTTTAAATATCCCAATGTCAGGGCCGCTGCCGTCACTGGGCCCCGCACCAAACCTCTGGGGACTCAGCAAGGGCCCTGTGATGGAAAAAGGCAAGACATGCAAGCAACCTCTCAGACAGCTCTCAATTCCTCACTCTACTAAGATGACACCCAGTGGACCTCTCACCGACCTGCCAATAATTAAAGACACGAGCTGAGAATCAAGCCAGCTCCTTTTTAAAGAAACAGTACACCCTCAAACAAGTCTGTCATCGTTTAGTTGAGAGCAGTTGTTAACAAACTGCTAACAAAAGTGACCAAGTTAACAAAGAATTTCTTTTCAGTCTCCGCCTAACACAAACCTATCACAATAAACTTATTTAACATAATAAAATTATGTTTCAATAAACATAGGAAATAGTGCAGTGGATGTATGGACAAATCTAATGAGCATTCATGGTGCTTCTTGGCAGCTCCTGGAGTCCCCATACAAGTGCAGCAGAACAGTATCACATACAGCTGTGAAATGACATGCAGGAAGAGCAAAGGTTGAAAGAACTTTCATTTTACATGAACTTTCTCTACAACTAAATTGCATCTGTAATGCACAGTGTGTGCAAGCAGTTTCCTGCCCCATTTATTTATAAAAATGTGTTCTCTGATGTCACAGATATCCGCTGCTAACTTTTCAGTTCCAAAAAATCCCTCAGCAACAGGGAAAATATTGTCGCAAATTGTCTTCTGTTGACGCCAAATGTATTTATAGAGAAAGATTTGGGAGGAAGTGGAGTGTCATCATGGATTTTATGTATGTTAAGATGAGGCTCCAGCAACACTACATTTAGTCTGATACTGGTGAATTAAACTGCTAAAACTGATTGCCAGTTTAACAAAACCAGCAAAAGGCCAATCAAAACTAGCCCAGTGACCATAGCCCAAACTCAAGGTAATGCCCCTACCATACCCAAAATACATCTTTTACAGTGAATGTTATGCTTTACAAACAATATCATCCTGAAAGATCATGGTATAGCAGTACACAATAGAGTAAAATATAATACAAATATTTAAATCAAATAAAATTCATGCAATATGTCAAATCTTTAAATGCATGGAAAATAAAACAACCCACAGCAACAGTTTGATGTAGTGAAAGTGCTGATTTGACAGGTCTGAACTCTGCAGAGAGATTTGTGAGGGGTTTCTGTACACCCTGATTACACTCACAGCATGTCTGTGAGGGTGTCCAGGTCTAACCCTGAGCGTTTGCAGGTGTCCTGGCAGTTCTCCAGCCTGGACGCTCAGACTCTCATATTCAAAAACCTATTAAAAACATCTCTGTTTGTTTACATGGAGGGACCTGCTGTAGGCCAGCAAAACCAATATCTGTGAAGAATTAATTTTCATTTCTGGCTAAACTGCTGCTCTGTTTATTCACCCTCATGTCATTCCAATCCACACGACTTTCCGTCTGTTATAAAACACAGAGGAAGATGGTAGACATCTACAAATACGTGTTTCTCACATAGAGATCACAAGTGATTTTCAATGAATAATAACATGTCATTTTATCTCTATTATTTCCAACGTTATGTCTTATTATTGGGATACAATGTTGTTCAACGAACAGTTCAACAAATGTTGAACTTTCTTTAGAAGTTATCAAAAACATTGTTGCAGTAATGTTGCAGTTTAAGTTATATATCATTTATATCTATTAGTGAAACATTTTAAACACGTTACAGAATTAAAAAATACTTGAATAACAGTATTAACGCAAAGCAATACAATACAACGTCTAAAAAAGTGTGTTTTTGGAATGTTCCGAAAACATCGAAAATAACATTAAAACATTTTTGTTACTAAGTGGAAATGTTAGGAAACATTCTTAAAACCTAAAATTGTGGGTAGGAGTGGGTAGCGGACTTGAGTTGCTCTGGTTGACATAAGCTGTTTGCAGTAATCTGCAGTGTCAGAGATCAGTTCCACCAGCCAAACAGAGCTTTGATTAAACAAATATCTTGTTCTTCACAAACCTCATTTTCCTGCAGGGCTCAAAGTTCTGGAGCCAGATGGTAATGTGCGGGAACAGGCTGGTTTACACTGAGCTGTAAACTAACCTCTTGTGGGTTCCCATTTGTGGCAGTTTAATGAAAGCACTAAATGCAGGACTAACATGGTCTTAGTCCTGTTTGGCAGCACAGAGTGCCCTGATGTACTGACTGAGACTGTTGCTGTTAAACATCTTGCTCTGTTTATGTTCTGCTAATAGAGAAAATCTCACCTCTCAGAGGATCTGGGGGTCTCAGTGTCACCTAACAGTTAACTGCATCAACAACGACAAAACCTTTATCCCACTGTTTTACGTTTTTACAATTCATTCTCAGTAAAGATTCTTTCAGCAGGTAACATTGTTAAGCCAATAGGTGGCAACCTTTCTAAATATTATGAGTGAGGCATGTCATATCATATCTACAGTGATGTAAGCCAACAGTCTTCTAAACTACTCAAAGCATTGCATGAGCGAGTCTATAGTGTCTCAGATACACTGTGTGAGCTGTTCTCCACTCATTTCCATTCAGAAAGGAGGCAGAAACGTCAGGAGAAGCACCCATGAGGTCTTTGAAACCTGACTCACCATTAGGAGGAAAACACAATCATCTCTCTAGGGTTAAATGAGGATTGGGGTATGAATGTATTTCTATTTTTCATTCAATTCATAATTCTTTCTGGCTTTGATGAGGAACTTTTCTGAACTGTAGGCCAGTTTTTTCCTCTGAAAGCTGTTGACTTATTTGGTAACAAAGAGATTTCCTGACACCAGTGTTTGTACTGTATGTTCTGAAAAAAGAACCACAGTGGAGGTATCGATTCTCAGCCACAATGTTCACACATCAGTAAGGTGCTGTTATTACAGCGCAGATGCCCTCATTACAAAACCAACTGAGAACTCTGTCCAAAACTCTAAGAGCACATTGAAATCTGGTGCTTTTTTCATTAAAAAGTTTTATGATTTGAAAATATGAAATAACAGTATGATACAACAGCATGAAACAGAAATATTGAACATATCTGCTTCTGAAACATCTTAGATTTCTTTTCTAGGTCACTAATGTAAGCAAATTTGTCAACGATTTCTACCTTCTTTGTACAGAAAGTCAGTCTTGCACTGAAGCACATGAGATGCTTCTGCATGCTCAGATCAGACTGGGATAACTGAGTTCATTCCAGCGTCAGTCCAGTCTGTTTTAAAAGACAATATAAAATGGCTTGGCAAGCAGTTTTATCTTGTGGTAAAAGAAAATATCAAAAGCTTTATCCTGATTGAAATAGACTCCCAGAGGTCTTAAGGCAAACAAGTGGGGCATACCAAATACTATGAAATTCTTACATTCTTAAGCCCAGTTTGTCATAATAAATTCAATATTAAAATGCACAACAGAAACAGTTTTAGTGATTTTAGACCCCAGTGTGTTGCAGAAAGCACAAATGACTTCAACATGTATAAACACTTATAAACTCCTGGCAGAAGCCACAGAGATCAACACCGGGCTGATCTTCAGACTACACGTGTTCATCAAAGAAGAGTTAAAAACATGACGAGTTCTTTGCATTCTGCACAGCTTGCTTTCAAGTATTTTTTTTTAGAATTTATCAGCTGCATTCTATCATTTTAAATCATAATTGTTTTGCGATGTTTTACCTGTTATGCAACTCATTCTTGACTCTGCCGTCATGTAACATGTCAGCCCATCACTCAAACAGACAGAGCTGTTTTCTGTTATGAACTCTCTGAACAAACGTGTTTCATGTATGCAGGTTTCAGAACTGGAGAAAACCACAGTCATCTGTAAGCTCCACACAAGCTCCACTGCCAGAGGCTGGAGATGTGTATAAATATATGCTGTCAAATGTTCTGACTCTCAATTCTGATTGGATGAGCCTTGTATTAAACTTGCTGACCTCACCAATCAACTTGTCAATGGTTGGACAACTAGCTGACCATCGTAACCAATGCCTTTACCGTTAAGGGTAAAATATTTGCTCTTATTGGTGATAAAACGTTCATGAGATCTATATCAAATATTTAAATAAGGAAATCACATCAAATGTAAGGAATTGTACTTTATGAACTTCCAATGGCTGGAAACCTGATATGTTCCATGTGATCTACCTCACTTATTTATGCTCTGCTCACTGGAATGATTTGATCATTATATCACGTCCGTCTTCACTATTCCCAAAACACTCTTCCTGCGTTGATGACACGGATGAGGTCAGCTCTGATGACTGGTGTTTGGAAAAGAAAAGAACTCCAGGGAAAAATGCACTGCTTAGAGGTTGCTCCTAAGACATCATTATGTATCAACTATATCTCAGATTCTTCTCCTAAAAAATAAACATATAAACACTCAATCGTTGACATATAGTACGATTATAAACCATAAACTAATGCAGACAGCACAGCCCTGAATTCTTCAAAGAACTGAATGAGAAATATTTCAGTTCATGCTGACATCTGACTTTTTATTGAACACTTTTGGTATCTTGGCAAATCTGAGCACAATTTGAGCCGCTGCTGAGATCTCTTCTGTGATTTTTCTTTCTTGTGAGACAGCGGTCAGTCGATGCATGAATGATTCATTTGATCTGTTTTGGTCTCTCAATAATGAAACCACTCCCTGTGATGATGGACTGCAGATGTCATCTAGAGGCGCCTGATGGGATGTATCGTGTGACCTGGATGCTCCTCATTACAGGAACAGCCTCATTTCCAAATCTGCTCCTCATGCTGATGCTCATATTCAGACTGATGTTGGTATCAGCATGGAAAGGAAACTTAAAACAAACACAGCACGGTAACGCCTGAGGAACAAGACACACCACAAAACTCTCGATACAGAACAACAACTGTTCCGATGCAAAAGTCACAAAACGTGTCCTAGACTAATGAAGACCTGTTCAAACCCCAACAAAATAAAAACAACGGCTCTGTTCTAAAGTGTCTATGTATGCAGCATTAAGGGTGCAGCATATACAAAACAATTAATCAGTGAGATCTTATCAATATAACTACTATTGCCCCAGACAGCAATGACAATAAATTAAGATTTTTAAATCTGTTTCTCTGATCGTTTTCTTGGGAGAAAGGCTAATAGCTGAGAAACATGCTAACTCCAATATCTACTGAAACTAATTGTGAGTCATGTTCTCTGTGATGCTTCTCATGTAGGCGGTACACAGCAAGGCAGTGTAGATATTAAAACAGAGCCAATGATGTCTAATACCCATGAGCACAGCACTTCAAACCCTGCTTTCAGAGCGGTAAACAGACAAGAGCAGCCCCCCCTCGCCAAAGCATGCAGAAAAACCTGTTGCACATTTGCTTCTGTTTTACATGCAACAAAGCATTTAGTAGCCTAAATAAACAAACAAGTAAAGCAATGAAGCAGTTTAACGTTCTGCCTCTAATGACTGCGTAACCACATTAAACAGGACATTTAGTGAAGGGTATTTGATTCTGTTCCTTCAGAACTCACTAAAGCTGATAACAGAGTAGAAGTGACACAGGAAATCAATGTCATGTTTTATCTACAGCAGGAGAAAATGTTATTGCTCACAGGGTGATCTCTCAAAGCTCAAGAGACTTTCTAGAGATCTGGTTACGTTTGCAATCTGAATTCCTTAGGAGAATTAAGTGAAACAAGACACATTAAGAGTACAAAATGAATGTGGACAGCACAGCCTGAATAATTTGGTGAATAGGTCTACATTGACTTCTAATTACAGACTTCAAATCTCAATTCAGTTTGTTTAGATCTCCACTCAAACTCAACACGAGACACAAGTGAGGTTACTTGCCTTCCAAACAATCTTACAGCTGTGTGGCATAAACAAAAGACTAAAGATTCAATTAAAGAGATCTCACTAGCGATATTTCTTTCTTGCGGGCCAAACGAAGCATTCAAACAAAAGGCAACGGAATAGCTCACAGCCAGTGTCTCTCACCTGAAGATAGGTCTGTGAAGAAGTTTTCTTTTAATGGTCACATACTCCATTTAAGAGCGCAGGTCTGTGAAGTGAGAGCAGAGCTCTGAGCCCAGACTTTCAGTCAGACTGTCCCCAGCTGATCCTCACATCGCTGAGTAGACTCTGCCTGGTCCAGCCTCTCTCTCTTTCTCTAACAGTCCAGCGGAAAAGGCCACGGAGGCCACATCACAAAAACACTCAGAACACCAAACGCTAAAAGTTGGAGAGTCCCGGCGGCGCTCCAGAGCTCAGCTCTGCTCTGTGTTTACAGTGTACGTTAGATCTGGTTCTTATCGCTCAGCTCGGTTCCTCACACAAAACACCAGAAAGGAAAAGCTTCCTCATTCCTGTCTCTTCTCCAAGTCATCTCCTGTACAGTGTCTCTGTCTTTCAGAAAAGCTATCGAGCACACAAATGAACGTTTGCGGACGGGGCCTGGTCAAAAAAAGGGCTGGACCCATGACAGGAAACTGTAATTATATTACAATCTGGTTTTATTTTACTGTAATGTGTGGACAAAGTTATGCAACGCAGAGTGGCTCCTCTTTTTTGGTGGGAGATGGATGTTTAAAGGGAATTTATCATGAGGAATCAAATTTTCCTTGATCTTTTGAGATAAAGGAGATGAGTGTACTGTAAATGTCAGGGCTTAAGACTTCACCCTCGGTTCAAAAAGACCATTAATTCAAACGGCTACAAAAGCAGTTTGTTCTAAACTTCAGACAGATGGATATATTTGAACATGTAAACACAACAGCATATTTACACTTTAACAAGCAACAGAATGATTGTAATATTTAGGGCTTAAAATTTAATGCATTTATTTAGCCCCGTTTATAATAATCACATAAATAAAAAAAAATCACACATTTATTCATATTTTTACAAGTCTGCAGTCGACACAGCTTCAGCACCTGATACTACAGCTAACACGCCTCAACACACCACACTGACTGAGAACAAGTGGAGCTGTTCACATTAAGACACGCTCCTGCTTTTCAAAGACAGCTGGACGGAGCGCCGCAGAACAGAACAGAACAGAACACGGGGTCTCGAGATGTGTTTTTCACAGCTGAACTATTTTTATCGGTAAAATGCCATCTGGAAAACGCAACACTCATGGTGTGAGACAGATCGAGAGTGAGACATGGCACAACTGTCAAACAGAAGAAAAAAAGAGGGGAAAATAATTAAATTACAAACAAATAAGATATGACCCACTTAAGCAGATTGGCTGTGTGTTAAAAAAACAGGGCTGAGAATTGTTTAATGATGCTTCAGGAAAACAGATGATGTTGAGAGAGCCACAAAAACTAATATAATCTTCAAGGTAACATGAAGCATGGACACACAGATGGGACGTTGGAGATGTTTTGATTATACCTTTATCTATATCTATCTATCTATCTATCTATCTATCTATCTATCTATATATATATATATATATCTATATATATATCATACAGCTCGAGAATTTAGCTTGAATATGAGTTCAAGATCAAAAATAAGAACAATTTTAAAAATCCCGAATCAACACATACATGTCATGTAAACATGGGAAAGTGGAGAGAAAGCGTGACCTGCCCTAATAAGGCAGTGGACACATGAAGCCAAAAATATCTAGAAGAGTCTAGAACACTGATGAGCCAACGAGAAACACCAGCCAGAAGAAATCATATTACATCCTGTGAATTATCACACACACATCATCAGAATGAAACACACACACACATCACTAATCACACTGTACCGCACAGACCACTAACTGTTCCATTTAAAAACACTTCAGAGTCACGCTCCAGAGAGAGAAACTTCCCATGATGCTCTGCAGTAGTGCTGGGCAACATCTCCAAATACATTCATACTATACTCTTAATAACCTAACTGGCCAAATAAAATTAAACATTAATTTATTACAATGATTTTAAACGCTTCATTGTCAAAGAAGATATTTTGAAGTATGTTGGTAACCAAACAACAGTGGCACCCATTTACTTTCATTGTATGAACACAAAATCACTGAGACATTTCTCAAAATATCTTCTTTTGTGTTCCTCAGAAACAAATAAAGTCACACAGGCTTGCAATGACATGAGGGTCAGTAAATGATGAAAGAATGTTTATTTTTGAGTGAACTATCCCGTTCAGTAAGCCCATGAACACGTTCATCATTTAAGAGATTTAAATCACGTGACTGAGAACAACAGATTTAAGAAACAGCTGCTGATACAAAAGGAACATCTTTATACGCTACTTAATATGCACCATACAAACCAAGTGCCTTCTGTATACTATCTGACACAGAACACCATATCCAGCCCAAAATAATTGTGCTACATAAAACGTAACCTACAAAACCTAAATGTAACCTTAAAACGTTATTAAGCTGGAATGGAAACATAAAGACAGAATCATGTGACTGAGCAAATTAAACATGTCATTCAAGCATCACTTATGTCTCTATAATACACATATTAAACTGCTTTCTGAAGGAAAGTCTGAACAGCAGAAAGAATTCAATGATTCAATAAAGAGATCAAAGATGGAGGATAGGTCTAACACCCAATGAAACCTCCAGCCACTGTATCTATAGCAACAGACCGCACAATCCACCATACAGTAGATATTCAAAAGTACACAGAAGTCTTTCAGGCAATGTTAAAAGCGCTGAATAAAATCTTTCCTGTGTCTATTCTCCATGGATCCCATATTAAAGATGGTACATGACAACCGATTTGAGTTTCGGTATGTTTTCCTCTCTTAATGCAAAGTGTTTAGAGACAAGAGCGTTTGTTCTGGTTAGGGCTTCCGTCTGATCCAGTCTAATTCCTGATGATGGTCTCCTCATGATGAGAGACAAAGGTCAAAGGTGACCTCACCCAGCACTGGAAACTTAACAGTGTCAGTATGTGCTTTCCTCCTGAATCTAAAGACTCTAGATTAAAATCAGGCAGAACAACGAACAAACATGCTTGCACCACAAGTTGCGCTTTTGGTCTCCATGACAACAAACTACTGCTGCTGTCTCTGCATTGCTGTTCTGAAGTGACTCCATCACCTCATAATTATCAACATTTGAAAGTGACCTATTTGTCAGATATGGTAACCCATACCCGAAATGTGACCTCTGCATTTAACCCATCACTGGTGAGGAGTGAACACACACTGCAAGTCGTGAACACACACACACCCGGAGCAGTGGGCAGCACATTACTGCGCCCAGGGAGCAATTGGGGGTTGTTGCAACCCCCCAGTGCTGGAATCGAACCAGCAACCTTCTGATTACAAGTCCAACTCACTAACCAGTAGGCTACAACTGCCCTTAACATTTGTTCCATAATACACAAGTGCTCATCATTCAATGACTTGTTGTTGTATGTTGAAACAGCATAGACAGTGTCAGTAATCTACCTCTGACACACAGACAGCACCAATGCATGAAATGCATTCATGGCTCAGAATGATCAGTTATGTTTTATTAAAGTATTAACTTTATTAAGTTAGTCTCAGATGTTTCAGATCTGAGTTCGTCTCAGGTGTTTGTTTGAAAATTTTCTGGACACAAATGGCTATTAAAAGTTCTGGAAGACTTCTCTCAGAGTTTTGGACACAGTAAGGAAATAATCAAATGAAAGTGTATTTCATGGCTCAGATCATTTGGTATTGGGAGACTTTGGTGGATTGCATGGCTCAGATTGCACAGCTCATGAGACGTTGTTGAGATTCTCTCTAGAAGTCTGTTTCTCAGAAAAACATATGAGAAAATTAAGCAAAAGTCTCTGTTTGTTCACTCTGTGTACTCACTGCTGTTTAGGAGAAACAGGCACCTTCTCGCGATAGATCTCCTTCAGCGCCGTGTCAAACACGTGTCAGAACCTCACACACTTGCAGCCTCCCACACAACACTAGTGAAGTGTGACAACATTCATGTGTCCTCCACTGGTGTCTCCCGAGCTTCAGTTCTCCTGGAGTAACAAAACTGCTTGTCAAAGATGTCTTAGTATTTCATGTGTTGTGTGTTCTAGTTATATTTGTAAAACTGATTCCCATCATCCTTTAATTCTGATTGGCTGAGCCACATTCAAGGGCACAGCAAATGCCACTACACACACCCATGACTGCATGCTTTTTATTGCATGAAGTTGCTATGCAACCATAGACAGCCCACAGTTAGGCTACTGAATTATATATTACTTGGGGGAAGAATGATTTATTCTGATTCTAGTCTTTAATAAATCAGACTGTTAATTAAATACTGGTGTACTCAATCATATTGCTGTTGTCATCAACAATGATTCACTCAAGAAATATTTCAAGGTTGATTTTACCACGATTAGGAAAGTTTCACCATAATGTTTCACTTGTTCCTTTACTGTAATCCTAAAACATATGAGATTAGATTTATGTTTATTCAATCAAATCAAAACATTGATTCCAGCACTCACAATTGCCTCAAAAATGGACAGAAAATGTTTTTACTGCTAAATCACAATGGGCGCCCTGCATTTTCCACAGTCACACTGCAGATGTGTGATTTCAGAGAATCTAAACAAATAAATGCACATGAATGACAGATCTGTTTCAGTGGGGCAGCGGAACATGCAGCCGGGGGCATGAGAAAGCAAGACGTACGATTAATTAGCACGCAGATGCTAACATGCTGATCATTAGCTTGTCTGCAGCGTGTTGTGTTAAGACTGAGCGTGCCCTTGGGGAGCGTGAGTCATTCCCCGCAGGAGACCCGCAAAACATCACTCACAACTCTTTTATCACTTCTGTCTTTATGAGGCTAAAGAGTATGTTGCTAGCGGTAACAGTGCTTTTGATAACACTCCTTAAAAGATATAATGAGAATTGATTTGACATGTAAAGTAAAAAAAATGGAAAACGCTTTTTTAAAAAGCTTCACACACATACAGTAAAATCAGGTCTGCAAATTGAAAAGGCGCAACATACAATGCGAGGACTCTTGAAGGACGTTTATCTGCACTAATGGGCTGACGGCTTTTGACTGAACATTGATTGGGAGAAAAACGATCTTATTAGCATGTCAAGTTGAGGAAATATTAGCTTGTAATGTTTGAATTTGAATTGTTGTTCAAAAACTAAAGCGGTGTTCAGACACGACTTTGATCTGAGCAGATTCTGAACTTCAAACGAAAGCTGCATTTGAAATAGGTTCACACAGGAAACATGAAACACAAAGGAAAACTCTTTATTGTCTCAGTTGTTTCTCCTGGACAGCAATAAAAAACTGAGAGCATATTCTGACTTCTGTTTGTGTCTCCACATTTTGGGCTTGTAGACACGTGTCTACTACAGTAATAGTAGAGATCTTGAAAATGCTCAGGTTTGCCAAGATACTTGCACATCAACTTTTTCTGAGACTACATGATCTGAGCTATGCTATCCACATAACCTTTTTAGCTGATGGATCTATTTTATAGTCTTATGTTTATTTAATTATTTTTAGCAACTTCACAAGAAACATCTGAGATAAAGTTACTTAAAATATACTTAACTGACAACCAGGAAACAGCAACCTCTGAGAAGTACAGCTTTTTTATGGACTGAGTAATTTGTCTCTCTCTCCCTCTTTACGCGAGCAGAGAAATGCAAAAGGTCATTTATGATCCCTATCAGACGATACACAACTCAAAAAACAGAGGAAAAAATAATGAACAGCAGAAGAGGGTAAATTATACAAGCATGAACAAACAATGCCCTAAATACCCGTGAGGACATTACTCAGATCACTGAACGGACACAGATAACTGTTCTACAAGCCGCTGTTCTGTGTGAACATATGGCGTAAGATTTCAGAGCTCTGCCATTCCAGGCCACTAAACAAACTGTTCAGCTGGCAGATCAATTAAACTGAATAACTGAATCTCAATTCTAACTGAGGCTCTTATCATTCACTTTCTCCACCGGGTGAGTGACTAGAAGCAGAAATAACCTCTCACTCTTGGCATGTGCATGGTTGCCTCTCTCAGCACCTCAGAAGCAACAGTGGATTAACAGGCTACATGTTCCTAAACAAGCTGAGCGCATGTGACACAATGAAAGACCTGCAAGCCTTTTTGCCTTTGGGTCTGTTCATTAACATCTGACATTTTCTAAGCACTTCAAATGATCACAGACCCGGGAAACAGGAAACAGTCAGTTGCCAGGAGACATCATCAGTGGGTTTTAGATAATGTGCTGCAGAAGAATTTGTACCAGGACCAAAATGGAACTTGTTGACAGTGGTACCCACACAACAGAAAGCAGAAATACCCAGAAAGTCTTCTGCAGATATCAAACTGTCTCTCTCAGATTAGTTTAAAATATCTACAGTATAATACTTAACTCTGAAAAGTGCATTTCTCTGGGCTCATTCTGTGATTGGTTTATTAAAGCAATAAGCTACGTATAACATGTCTTACTCTCTTTCCTAGACACTTTCCTAACACTTATTTTAACAAATGGATTAGATGTGTCATTTATGTTGACTTTCACTGAAATGGCAAAGAATGCTGGGAAATGTTTGTCACCTCATGAACTGGTGAAGCTGTTCTTCAGCAACACCACACCAAACACCTCCACCATGATTCTTTAACTGGTAATAAAAGACCCCCATGGTCAATCAATGATTTAAAACAATCATTTGACATCACAACAGAAACTAGAGCTGAAACATTGTGTTTTATAAATTACCTTAGGCACTCAAACAAAATAAATGATTAGAACTATCTAATTACTACACATCCGATTTTTTATAATGAGGGAAATCCAGTCCTTCCTAATGTGCTTTATGAAACTGACCAAAAAAAGTCACTCGTACATGAACATGCAGTGTTGAGCTCTTCACACTCGTACACACTCAACACCCTTCTGAACAGCTGTTGCTCTGGTGCTAAAGGTCACACCACTTCTGATGGCCCTGAAGTGGCTGTGCTGCTCTGGTCACCAGATCACGGCACCCCTGCCATAGCCAATGATATTAAATATGATGTGGGAAAGGGGATGTTTGTTGGGACAGTTTTTTGGGGGCCTCAAGTGGATATTTACCTGTATATTTCATCAAGACAAAAGACAGACAGTATTTAGCTTTATGTATATAGCTTTGTATATATAAACTCTATTTAAGTACATCATGGGACTAATTGAGTTTAATTACCTGTTCCACAATTTTAGACAACCACTCACCAACTCAGGTCACAATTCACCCCAAAATTAGCTGAAAATAAAGAAATTATAGAACAGAATGCAAAAAAAAAGATTTTTTATTGTGAAAGATTTTGCACATTGCAGGGAATTTAACCTATGAAGGGCTCGCTTACAGTGACCAACTACAGTAACCGGTAACTACAGTAACCAGTAACTACAGTAACTGGTACTTTTCATAAATGACACCAACCCATCACACATTTCTGGCCTGATTCTGACACATCAATTACTGATGAAGGAGAATGCAGAGACGTGCTGTTCTCCTCACAGCACGCACACAGAGGTTCACCTCACTGACAGTGGAGAGCTGTGCTTTGATGGAAAGCTGTTGTTAAATAGCACCTCTCAGTGTGCATTATATAAATGTGGGTCTGTTACTGAGGGCAGATGAGTGTTTGGCATCAGAGGCAGTAATGTGGGGGGGGGGTGAGGGCCACTTCACCCTCAATAGACTGTTCTGATTGGCCTGCAAACAGAAGCTTCCACAGAGTGAAAGGGAAGGTATCACGGCCCCTAAAGTCAGCAGTGCTTTGTGTGTAAGAGAGGGACAAAATGCACAGACACTTATTTTATTTATTTAAAACATCTGTGTAAGGACCGATAAGTGCACCATTAAATCATTCATAATAAACACTGAAATATTTCATAAACACAAGAATAGTATATTTTGATTTTATGGTGATTTTAACACCCTAATGGCAGCGATGGAATACTGCAAGCATAGTTCTCATTGACCTAATTATACAGACAGTTATATTATAAATAGATGTAGAGCTACACAGTTACACAGAACTTAATTGTGATGTCAATAATTCTCTAGCTCCATGATCATCCCATTTAATTAGGATTTTAGCTTCACCCTTTGAACAGCACACCAGATCCGAACCCCTTACACAAGCCCCACATGATGGAGGTGGCAATGAAAGCATTAGTGACCCAGCTGGAGTGATCTCACTGTGGTTAGAATCACTGCGCCCAAATTAACTGATGCATGAAACGTTCACTGATGCTTTGCTCCAATGAACTGCTGTGACACAAATGGAGACCAATGTTGGACTTACCTCTGAGACGTGCTCTTGTATTTCTGCCTGTAAAACAAAAGACAAAAGTGTGTTAGCTTGCATCATCAACTCATAAGCACGTTCTGCTGGAGAATGTAGCCAGAGGACATACTACTGCAATGTTCTCACTTATGTTTCATTTACACCCAAACAAAACACATGTTTTAGTTGTGCACTTTCATGGTTTCAAACAGGTATGACTTTCTTCCATGTAACACACAAGGCAAAACAACCGTGACTGACAGCCTCAGTCACCATTCACTTCTATTGCATGTTTTTTCACTGTCAGCCACTAACATTCTGCCTAACATCTCCTCTTGTGTTCCACAGGTGAGTGAATGATCTTTTAAGCATAAACTTTTGGTTCCTAACGAGAAATAAATACTCAAATGTGACTGTTGACAGTATGGAATTAGTGTAGATGGCAGAGTTAAGATGATATGGTCTACACACACACACACACACACACACACATTCAGTATCTTGGCAAATCAGAGCACAGTCTGAGACAATGTTGAGATTTTAAATTTTAGTGGCACTTTTACTTTAGATTACTGTACTAAGTTGTCGTCTTAGAATCAAAGAAACAGGAGACTAAAGCAAACGTCTCCAGTTGTTCTCAGAATAATTTACATCTGACTGGAAATAGTGAGCAATTAAAGAGATCTGATTTGTGCTTCTTCACACCTATGAGTATGTTACGTTTGTTAAATACACGACTGTTAGGAACAGCAGAGTCTCTTTCCAGTATGAACAATGGCAGGGTCTCAAAGACACTGGAGTTCTCAGTTTTCCACTGCAGTGAATTTGTCATCCGGGTAAGCTTCTGTTATCTGAATCTGGTTTCAAATCACAGCACAAACACACAGAGACAGTGTCGCAAAACCACACAAATGATCAGCTCTTACATGTCATTATATATTTAACAGCCTACATAGTTTATTTTGTTTTGGTTATGTTAATTCCAACGTGGATGTTTTAGGAAACAGGCCTGTGTCTAAAGCAGAACAAACAGCACAAACAGTAACCGTCCATCCTGACTGGACCCTGTCCACAGCACATGACCGGGTCTATTCAGACTGAATGGATGAGGGGGATCAGTCTGTACAAATGGACTGAGCTCATCAAACAGGCTTCAGTGCGCTTCATTGAGGACTCTGGATGTGAGTTCAGAGGTCCACAAATTTGCTGTTGTTGTAGGTCAAATCTGCCGACCAGGCTGCCCTTTACTTTAACACTAATGCTTTTAACATCACACTGAATGGAATTGATGCTTTAGAAGCAATTTACAACAACAGAGAGACATTTTAAAAAGCTGAACTATCAATAAACATCAGCAATACAGAGGCAGACAGTGTCAAAATTAAACACTCGACTAAAAGTAAGTAGCTACCGTTTGTGTTACGTTGTTAAATAATTGATTATGCTAAATTAATATTGCATTAGGTATGACATGCACTCTTTAGAGTTTGCAGTGAAACTCTGTTTTATGTATCGTACAATGTCAACGTTTTAAAAACAGAGATAACAGAATAGATATAACAAAACAGAAATTAACCAACTGACATTTTTGGATTGTGGTTGCACACTTTCCATTAGTAGTACTAGACTAGAGAATCATTACCAGGACACAATCCAATCGCAGCTGAACTGAAACACTAGTAGTTTATTTTAAATTCATTAAACCAAAATTGTCATAACAGGCAAGCGTGTTAACAACCACATCCACTGATTAAGGTTAACAGTCTCATTAGTATGACATCCACACACTGCCTGCCTCAGGAGTCCAAAATCACCCACTCCAAACATCTCAGCATCATATCGAACAGTGAGAACAACCGTACGGCTGCACGACAACAATCAAGCTGCAAATGTTTGACGTTTCCCATCACGCTGATGAAACAGTATAAAACAACAAACCACTTACATTCCTTTGAACCTAATCCACATCTTCTCCGTCTGGTCACACCTGGAGTACTTCAAGGAGTTCTCCAGTCCGTCTGTGTCGTTGGCCAGAGAATCCATGGTTTGCATGTGTGGTGGTGTTTGTGGAGTGTTTTAAGAGACAGAGGAAGATGCAGCTATGCAGCTCAGCACATGTGGTGAGAAGCTGTGGGTCTTCAGAGCATCTCTGGCTGGTTTGAGCGTCTCCCACAGGCTCCTTCTCGCTGGTCCAGAGAGCATCGGTCCACTGAAGTGAGTGTCAGCGCGCAGTGAGGGAACGCTGTCAAACACACTCTCACGTCACACAAATGTTTTGCTCTCTCTCTCTCTCTCTCTCTCTCTCTCTCTGAGCGGAAAAGCAGATCCGCGTCTGATGAGTTTCTATCTATCACTCTGTTTAAATGTGAAGATTTTCCAGTTTCCTTTTACCTCATCCCCTCTCTGTCGGCTTGAATTGTTCTCTTACTCTCTCCTCTTGTTTCTCCTCTCTTGACCAATCAATCTGTGATGCAGGCAGTGCTGTCTCCTCTCATGAGCATCATTTCTCTCACACAGGTTATTTATACCTCTGTGAACACACACATACGCACATGCATGCTTTCATTACCTCCACTCATGAGAAAAGGGCACCTGTGTGCGTCGTAAGTGTCGCCACTCGGGTGGAATCCGTTGGATGGAGACGGTACAGTGTGAGGAGAACACTGGTTTCCACGGCTGCTCCCCCTCCTTTTCTTCTCTAGACCGCAGCTGTAGAAACGCAGTTCTCCAAGAGGGAGAAGGAGACAGAATTATCTCCTCACATCCACAGCATCATTATCCAGCCCACCAGGGTACAAAATTCACCTGCTGTCTAGCAGCTCGCGCCAGATTCAAAGAGACGTTGCTGTTTGGAAGCAGCTGTAGATGCTTCCAAGATGTAGATATTGGGCAGCTGATCAACAAAAGCTCCCCCAGTGGCAGTTTATTGTCCCGCTTTGGCGTGATAATGAAATTAACCTGCACGCTAGCATTTTGCACTCATCTCGCGGCTGGCTGCTTTAGTTCAACTCGCTGTGATTGTCTCATTTCAGCGCAGCTGAACGGAGAAGCAGGCTGATAATAATGTCATGAAATACAAAAGCTTTGTACAAAAGCTTTGTTCACCCGTGAACGACTTCAGAAGCAGAAGAGAACTAATCAGCCATTTCTTAACATAGCTTCAATCTTATATCACACAAATCAAAGGTTTTTGTGTGTGTGTGGGGGGGGGGCTGCAGCTAGGCATGAATGGTTTTCATCTCCTTGCATTTGTTTCAAGACTGGCTCAATTCTAATAATCATGACTTTAGAGTTAAACGTTTATTAGAAAACACTTTACAAAGTAAAACAGCTTCAGCTTCATTCCTGTTTTTCCCATTATCTCATTTCAGCACAATCAGTAAACACAAATAAACACACACATTTAACCCTACATTCAGTATGAAAGCAGACTACAGCGAATGTCACGGCTCCTCACAAGGGTAAAGCTCTTTTCTGTAAATGTGCAGGACTGATTCATTAGCTGCTGTAGGTAATTAACTAGTGCAGTAAACAGTTCAACTATTGGCACTACAAACAAGTGTGTTTGTAATTATGAAAATACATTAAAATGAGATGGTAAGAAATACCAGTTTACAACCTCAAGCAGCATAACAAACTTCTAAACTATAATTATTTATTCTAATTACTGTTGAATGAATTATTAATAAATATAACTAACTACTGAACCTATTTTATCACTTCACCTGTCATAACACTCTTTAACTCTTCACTGAACAATACACTGTATCGTCTTCCTCAGCACACTGCTTTACTATTTCATACAAAAGTGAGATTTAAAGTCTCATTTATTCTCTGTAATAAGATAACCACATATTCATGATTAGCTGAAAGTTCCTTAAATGAGAAACAACCTATCGTCTCTGTTTGTGTTTGATATTAGTGTGTGTTTGTTGACACTCTGGAGTGTGTAATGAGCATTTGATTTAACCCATTTGTTTCATGAGAAACTAATTTAATAAATGAAACGCATGAAATGGGACAGCGTGCATAAACTGGCTATGTAAATAAAACATTATTCAGATTCACTTTGAGCACTAAAATGGTGATTGATGAAAGGTGTTGCCATAGCAACACATGGTGTCATACAAACAGCTTTAAAGGCAATGACTGCAGCTGTAAAAGAATCGCTAGAAGGCCTTAGAGACACAGAGAGAGAGAGACAGACAGAGGCAGGCAGACGGACAGAGCGAGAGAGACAGGCAGAGGCAGGCAGACAGACAGACAAAGAGAGACAGAGAGGTAGGCAGGCAGGCGGTCAGACAGACACAAAAACAGGCAGGTAGACAGACAGTCAAGCAGACAGACAACCACAGCTATTCATAAAGTCAAACTCCATTAATGTTCACACAACTCCTTTGACCAAACACAATGGCCCTGTTCCAAAATCTCCTGAACTGACTTGCTGTCTACTGCCTTCTAAGGCAACATCCTAACTGGAATGCTCTATCACAAACTGTAGCAGTGTCTTTGAATTTAACCAACTGAAGGTCTCTTAATAGGCAGCACATCATGGAACAGACTTCACATCTGTAGTATGTTTAATGTCTTAAAGACAGCTCACTAGCTGACAGAAGGGCAGAATTGAGGTGCTGATGAACTCCTCTGGTTCATGCAGAGTTCTGTACTGTGACAGAAGCAAACATCTGATATGGGGGCGGATGCAGGTCACGTGTAAATAGCTGTCACTCAAGTGTTTTCTTCAAGTGTCACACATTTTCTTCAAGGAAACTTAAGCCCATCTTTAAAAACATTAAGATGATCTTTGTGATATTTTCATAAGTATGCAGTTTCATAATTAAGTAGCACTAAATAATAAAATAAAAAGAAGAATATTAAGAGTATTTAAATGCCACCTTCGTTTTTTGTACGGTGACTGTAATGCAGTATTTGCTTTACTATAACAAAAATAATATATATATATATATATATATATATATACACACACATATATGCATGTTTACAGTATATAGTGCACATGCTGTCATGTTTTTAATCGCGACGGCTCTGGATCACAGACATCAGAGATCAATATCATCAAGCAGGTTATTGTTATAATACAGTGTGTGGGTGTGTCTTCTCTTAATTAAATGGAGCTTTAACAGCCGACAGCTTAGACAATATTTACCCAGAAGCGCATGATGTACTCTCCACATCTGACACTTCAAATACATCAGCAGCTCCTGATTCATTCAAATAACCTCTGATGAGATCCAACTTTTTACTTATGAGTTATGACAGCTGCAAACTTTTTACTAACATTACTGCAGGAACATTTTGATACCGTTGAAAGAAATTGTAGAGAACATTAGCCAATGTTGTAAGAACGTTCCCTGTTAGCTCAGAAATCCCAGTATTAAGGGTTCTTGTGGTAAGAGCAGGGAAACTTTAATCAGATCAGTCTCAGGAGCCCAATAAACCGACAACACATCTGCATCCTGACAACCCAATGCAGAGGCCAAAGCCTGTCACCATGGATACCTCACACACAGAGCGCAAAGTGTAAAAACAAATACAATCGTGTGGGCATGTGGCAGAAAGTCACAGGAGAAGTACAGAGGGTTACAGGTGCTGTATGAACATTGTAACGGACTCCCAGACGCCTTCATCCCGCTGCTGATATGTATGTACATGTGACACGTGACAGATACATGTCAATGGAAACTAAAGGCAACAGACACACAATGATGTTCTGCAGACTGAACACATGCAACCAAATGCCTTTCACTGGAAAGCAGGAATGAAAGGTTATGATAACATTTGCAAGCTTTAGAAACAGCCCGTGTTTCTGTCTGCAATATGGCAAGTGTGTGGCAAGCAAAACAGTATTGTGCATTATTTTCAAGGTAATGAGTGAAATGATGATGCGTCACACATCCATCCACACATTCTGACCTGTGTCACACCGAACAACAGACAGGATGAAAGAATCTCCCTCCATCTCATGAATTCTTAATAGAGCCTCTTCCAAACAACACAAACTTCTGCACAGCTCTCACTCACAGCTATACACAGAGATAAGTTCTTCACAACCTGTGTAGCCTATTGTTTCTGTAGATTTACTAGTTAAAATCAATACTTAACACATTTACACTTTATAATAAAAGGTTTTGATGCCATTTAAACTGATGTCCTTTAAAATGAAGAAAGAGTCACTTTTATTTTATTTCCTAAAGTCACCTTTCATTTAGCAAGTCTAACGGCTGAAACGACGGTACATGCCTCATAAAACCGAGACAGCTGGTCAACCTCACCGAGGCAAAACTAAAAGCATCTTAAACTAATGATGTCATCCAAATGGGTGATGTCATTTCTGTGAGGCCATTAGGTCATGCACACCACATTTAGCCGGGTCTCACTGCACCAAGGCTAATTTAGGATAGTCTTTCACAACCTCTCAGTCTGTGGTTATCAGAGTGTTGTGAGGTTATCCAGTACACAGGGGAGCGGTCAGTTCTCAGCCCATTTAGCCTGCACTGACTTTAATTAGCACGGCCCTAATGTAATTCTGCCAGTACCAAACCAGCTTGAATTTATCCAGAACAGGAACAAAGAGGAAGTGGACATTCTTTACCCCTCCTCACTCCCAGAATCCGTCTTTCTCTGTCAGAACACAAAACGAGGAATTCTGGTACTTGCCTGGAAGATTGCTGAAAATCTGTAATGACGTGTCATTAGTAGACGTGTCACACATTTCCTTAATTGACAGTTTAATAACCTGTGTAGGAGCAGGTTGCCATTTCCTAGGCTGTTTACATCCATAATTCTGAAAACAGTGTATTAATGTATCTGAAGAGCTTAGTGTCGCCTATTATTGGGAATTTAAAGCTTTCACGTTTGCAATGGTAATACAGTTTATCTCAGTGACTCATGCACAGATATTTTCTCAATAGACAGATAGAAGCGCACTAACAGAGGCATTCACACTCAAACCTGGGCCTGTTTTCACCTCACTGTATGAATCAGGATCACATGACAGGAGGACGGACACTTGAACTGGTTCTGAATCTGAATGATACTGTTTGACTCTTCATACTCAAATCAATTCATCTATTCAGAACTTGAATTCAATGATTTGTTTGTTTCAAATGGTCAATACTATATTTATTTGGATCTGTACTATGATGCTACCATGGTATTTTGTAGAAGTACCTCAGTCTAGCACATTAATGCAATGGTTAATGAATTTCAGTACCATGGTGTTAGCATCTGATATTATTACTGTCCATGATACCATCAGCAGATGTTTTTGTACCAGTTCTGGGGATGCTGCAAATTTTAAATGTTGCCGTAAAAAACTAATTTCCTACAAAATATCACACTGTTTAATTAAAACAGAGCAGAATCACATTAAGCGTTGTGCATATTTAAAGGCCAGTAATTCATTTTGCCCCAAATGTCTTTAAGCTAATCACCACAATATCCCCCAAAGCAAAATCAGAAGAAAATCGAATGACTGTCAACATGCTGCTTTCCAGTCAGGTGTCAAGAGGTCTTCTGCGTTGCTATGGCGACCTGAAATGTTTCATAGAAAGTTGTGCCACTGTACACATAGCTATTTACAGACGCCCACAATCCACAAAACCTCTGAGAATGTAATTACTGCTCTAGCCAACATGACATTCTGTAACAATCTGCATAATATTAAAAGTGAAGTGTACTTTCTGCACGACTAACAGCATTAAACAGAACTGCAAAACATTTGGCTGTTTGCAAAGTTTCAAGCTGCTCTTCCATCTGCTTGTTTCCTCAAAGCCCCACCCCACACCTGCCATTGCTCAAAAAACAGGTAGCCCCGCCCCACATCTGCCATTGCTCAGACAAACAGGTAGCCCCGCCCCATATCTGCCATTTCTCAATAAACAGGTAGCCCCGCCCCACACCTGCCATTGCTCAATAAACAGGTAGCCCCACCCCACATCTGCCATTGCTCAGACAAACAGGTAGCCTTGCCCCAAAGTCGTGCAATTGGTTGATACTGTTGTGATGCTCAACCGAGACAACTGTAGTTTGGTTTGCTGCAAGTGATGCAGAAATTCTATACTTTGCCTTTGTGTATTTTTTATGTCATTGTAATTCAAAAGCCAAAGCAACACAGTGTGTGTTCTCACACAATGCTCAAAGTCTGTTGTGTTGGCTTCACACTTTGAGTGTGAAATAATAAGGAAACACACAAATGATTTACGTCTGGTGGCAGTTGGTCACTTCAGGGGATGCCTACCTAATTCTGGGATCTTTGGCCACAGGCACAGCTCTTCCAGCCAGTCCTTGAGTTCGGCCTCTCACAGAGCCCCACCTGTGCCTGAGGGCCCGAGAGCTGGGCTGGAACACAGTCATGGAGTGCATGGAGTCACCTGCAGATAGAAGCAGCATGTTCTGGATTATTCTCATAGAGGAAAACTGACGTAAGCATGAGTCATTTTAACAAGCATGTATCACATTGTAGAAGTGTATCACAAGCACACTTCTACAAATAATTCTATTGAAATCAAAGATACATGTACTTCGATGTCTACTGATTACTAAACAATTCAATTTCAATATATTAAAATAATAGGAGAGCTGCCACCTGCTTTTGCTCTTCCCTCACTGTTATTGATATAAGTAGATGTATTGCCTGACCAACTCTTAACCAATCATCTCTCAAAATCTTCAAAAACAAATTTTTGGATCTCTGAACCCTTAAAATAAAATTCACAACATTGCACAGCCCAGCACATAACCTTAATTATATTCAATTAAATTCAAAGATTTTGCCACAAACCATGTAGCAACAAACACCTTTTCTGAATTAGCTTCAAGTCTATCCTAACTCACACCTTATGTGAAGTTAAAATTAAAAGCAATAATTCAAACCTTGATCAGTAGGTATTTAACATCTCTCCATGACTTCTACTCGTTTCCTCATTGCAGGGGGAGAAATATGACAATCTGACGTTCTATTAGAATTAAAATGTATTATTGTCATGCTGAGGGTTCTAATTATTGCCCTTCATTGGCATTTAGATGTGGACTACATTAATCTCACTGAGAGTTATTCAGAAAGTTCACTGTGCCTGAAGCTTCAGAAAGGAGAAAATAATTCAATTAAACTTCCCGTAAGTTCTCAGCTGTGAATGCTTCTTCCCTCATTCACTATCAGTACTAAAAATCTGTTTAAAGTGTGTTTGTATGATAATATCCACTTTATCCACATTTTAATACCATTTAATACCATCCAGGGGCGCCGCTAAGGGGGGGAAAGTTAGGACAATTCTAAGGGCCCACGCCCTTTAGGGGCCCCCAGAGATCTGCTTTATTAGTAATAACA